>WOGR01000293.1:0-27970 GCA_015342045.1 Leptinotarsa lineolata | reverse complement strand
TTGAATATGAAGGGAGTTGTTATATGTTGTTTATGAACCTTCGCCATTCATAACCAAGGTGACAGGAAGTAAACAAGATCATGGCCAGTGCTGACACAACATCTGTACGACGCAGTTTCGCCAACTACGATATAAAAGACTTCTTCTTCTCTTTGTGCTATTTTTAGATTGATGTACATAAGATACAATGGATCTTTCATATCCATTGTTCTATTTTTGTAAACATCATCATTTATTTTATTATAAATACCGTCCTGCGAGACGAAGTAAGTAAATTACATTAGATTCACAGTTAGTTATTAAACTCACATTATAGTTATATTCTGTATTCTGTAACTCAGGGGAATTCAGAACTGTTTCCCCATTTTCAAAATGAATATTTTTTAAAAACTTATATTTCAAAAGTGAGATATAACATAAATATTGATGATTATGATATAAATATTCAAATGGAAGATTCCTCAAAAATGCACGTATGAAAAAACGGCAGACTTCACAAACACTAAACGAGCCTCGCCGCCTCGTCGAAACGGAATTAGACTAGAAGTAATAAAACTTGTAGTCAAGTCACAGCATAGGTTACTTATGCTGTGGCCAAGTTGACAACCCGGTGTTACCAGGAAGTTTTCAACCAATGTACCAACCTGTACGCGCACAATTTTTTGTTTTCAACAAGATTTTACCACAGTTGAGCGCATGCTCATCGTCGGCCAATAAAATGTGTATAATGTAATTGCTCTGACAAGCTCCAAGAATTTTTGAACTAATTAAACGAATTCTCTATAGTATGAAAATATACATGTAATCTTTTTTTAACAAAATTTTATCCTTTAAATATAAAAATTCCAAGCCAAGAGATCAATCACTCGACTATTCAAAAATTGTTAATTTTTCGAGAATATTCACTTTTTTAAATATATCACTTTCTAGAATTAACAGAATTGAAATTACGAAATTCAGTACTCATAAGTGGCTAAAAAATGAAACTTAAAGTACATTGTGTATCTGAATTTTCTTTCAGGTAAAAAAATCTCTCATGTAGCCAAAATCCAGTAGAAAATGTGACGACTTGAGTAACTTAGCTGAGTTTGTTTGAGTAATGACCTCAAATCGAACTCCTTTTCAAGTTCCCGAACACTATATAAAATAATTTATTGGCCATTGAAAACAAGAGTTATGCTCATCAATGGAATCATTATTCCATACAGAAGCAAGAAATCTTCAAGCCCATAATTCTGGCAATATCAGTTTTTCCTCGCACAGATTCATCTAGAGAAGGAAATCACAAGCCATCCAATTTTGTAAAAACTTGATTCAACACTGATATCTTATTCTTATGCATGAACTTTTTCAAGTAAATAATATCAATTAATGAAAAAGACACATAAAAGTGACTGCTTGACTGGCAACAGTGTCATGTGTAATGTCAATATGGGAATCAGGGTAGGCAAGATTTTTTCAATTATTTTAGAATACAAAATATAAAAATAAGCTACAATAACTGAAAAATAATGCTATTTTTCCATTTTTTCAAATATATCTAACATCACAGATCTCTCCTGAATTCCTAAATGACAGCGGATATCCCATTATCATGAATTTTTATTTATATCGCAAGCAAGCCAATGTACTATTAGATTATGATAGATTACGTTCTGATACTTTACGATTATGACGCAGTACATTTTGATTTTTTGAGTTTATGATAAAATACGTTTCCGATTTTGTACGATTATATTTTAATGTTCTGGTATTGTAGCGTTTTGATAAAGTACGATATCACGAAATACGTTATGATAATGTATATTATGATAAATTACGTTATGAAAGTGTAGCGTTTTGATACTGTACTTTTCTACATAGTGAACAACGTAGTTTTATGACTGGAACTAATTAACCTTCGACTGCTATCTGATGAAGTCTGAAAGATTTCGTTACTGGTTACACAATGAATTGAATTTTATTTCCAGCACCAAATAATCATTACTTATTATTTTGTTATTATATAGTATAGATATAAAATTGTATAGATATAAAATAAGTAATTAGTAGTTTAAATTGAAAGGGGTATATATTTAGGGGAAATTAAATTTTGAGAAGGAAATGTTTTGGATTTCTGCTTTCTTACTTTCTTGAAAGTATCAAGATGGAGAAGCAGAAAGCCAAAACCTTTCCCAATAATTAGAGGTACATATAATGATTTTAATCTTTGATATATTCAAGAACAATGCCAGTTTAGGAAAACTGCCTCATCAGGTAATTTTTGATCTTTATTTATAACCAGTTCTTTAGGCAACTTGAAGAAATAGGTAAAGAGTTCATAGTCACAGAAATTTTCAAGTTTTTAAAGAATATTGTTATTATTTATATATGATTACATTATACAAATATTTAACATGTGAAATTGAAAGTAAACGTAAAGGAAATATTTTTCAGAAAATACTTCGGTGTGAAATTTTGTTGACCATGATGTAAATACTATCATTAGTAATTAGTGTCAGAAATGAATTGAGTAAAGGAAAATTTCATTCTTGTACCAGATTTCCTAGTGCAAAGTGGAAGAGAATAGTTCTTAACCTAAAGGTTTACCTCCAAATACTTCAGAGTGAGAAGAGTCCCTGATTTTTAGAATCAGACTCATCCGACTGAAGTAACAGAGCCTAATCCTCAGGCTAAGAAAAAACAAAATTGCCAATCAATACCTGAAACAGGTATTCGCTACTTGTTACAGATGCCCAGTACTACCAAATTCAAGGAACCCAAAACACCCAGGACTACCACCGGAAAATCCAACTACATCTTCAAGTAGCAACAGCCTGAAGATGACACGAACCAGGAATACCACCAAAAAACTAACAAATCCTCCCACCACTCCTTCCCCTGAACCCAGACCCTCACCGTCCTTCTCCTCCGAACCCCCAACAAGATCTCCCACACCACAAACACACAACTCCGAGAAAATACTAAATATCCGTGATATTCCAGATAATCTCGCCAACCAGAGAGCGCTCTACAACCTTCTCAACAAAACTGAAATCTTACGTGGCCAAATAACGTAACTCAAAGTAAATTACGACAGGACGGCGCTCCTCAAAACAAATAACTCAGACTAAACATCCGAGACCCTTTAAAAAATCCTGCGACAACGAACCGGCGACATACAAATAAAAGTCATAGACCTACGCCAGAGCCCACAATCAAAAAACACCACGCCAATCACTCTACATTTGTCCTATGTCATCAAAGGAGTAAACCATGACATAACAGAGGATGAAATAATACAATTCCTAGATCAAGAACAGATCCGCTACATCAAACTCTGGAGAATCATCTCTAAAAGAACAAACAGTCCCACACCATTGATAAGAATCATCACCAACAACAAAGACCATTACTCCCGAAGCCTCACCCACGGTGTTAACATATACGACAGAATCCTTGAATGCGAGGCATCAAATCTCAATCCAGTGGCGCCAATACCGAAGTATTGCAGTATCTGCAACATGACGGGACACCAAACACAGGAATGCCAGACCCACAAGCCAAAGTGCCCGCACTGCGGTGAGGCGCACACCTCAGACCAATTTTAAAAAATTAGCAAACCCATATGCCCGAACTGCGATGGAGAACACCCCGCATACTCTTTAAAGTGTCCGAAACGGACCACACCAACAGAAAATCCCAAAGAAGTAACTGTCAAACCTACCTCCACAATAGTAATGACACAACAGATTGAAACTATCATCAAGCTGCAAACGACACTGCTCCTAAACCTTCTCCCAACTATGCGAACGGAAATCCTCTCCATTACAAACGATCTATGCAAAACTCTGCTAGGACACATGCTATTTGCCACCGCCGATGGGAATAAAATTGACTACGCTTTCATAGAAATAACCTTCGAAATAAATGGATAACGGCCAGACAACGCAAGAGAACGGACGTTTACTCCTCGGAACCGTAAACGCCCAAGGCTTAACCTGCAAGAGATATTACACCAAGCTACTCCTACACACACATAAATTACACATACTCTAAATAACAGGCAAACTAACAAGGAACCCACCCAACTTTACAGGATATCACACAATACACAGACCAAAAGACCAGCACTCGCGCGGAATAGCCATACTTGTTAAACATGGCCTACCATACAGAAAACACCTTCTACCTCCCAACATTCAATCTCTTGATTGCCTCGCAATAGATCTACTCATAAACTCCAATATCATAACCATAATCACCACTACCACCAAACACTTCCTAGAGAAATCATGGAATACATCTCTTCCCTCCCCAAATCCTTCCTAATAGGCGACCTCAACTCGAAGCTTACGCAGTTCGGAGACACCAACTTCAATGCGAACGGAAGACTACTCGTCAACTATCTCATCGAACATAGCCTCCGCAGAATCCCATGCCCAGACCCGACGTTTCTGAGCCACCAGGGGGTCTCGATCATTGACCATATCATATGTTTAGAGAATCTAATTAAAGTGGTGGATGACTGGGCCTACATTGGAGAGAGAATCACGTCGGACCATCTACTCCTCTTTATCAAAACTTCCCTAGACTTCCAAATCCCTATCAATCTCGAATACATCACATACAAAAATCACAGATACACCGACTTTAAACAATTTCAAACACTCATCAACCAAAAACTCCCACAAATCAACAGACCAATCCTCAACAACACCAAACTCATAGACACACAAATCAACAAAATACAAACACTTATCACTGACTCAAATAACACCTCAACACCAACAACTACTAGACGACTAGACCAAACCCCACTACCCCCTTACCTAGTAAACCTAATCCGCGATGAACTAAAAATATGCAGAACATACATAAGAACAGAATGGAACAGACAAAATGCAAGAATACGCCTACTCATCAATCTTTTTATCCAGAAAAGATGGAGAGAAGAAACAAGCCAACTAGACTACAAGAACGGCGCCGCATTCTGGAACGAACTGAAAATACTCACGGGACAAGAATGAAAAACACCTAGCCACCTGATGATTGAGGATAACGCAATCTCCAACCCAACAAAAAAAGCGGAAGCCTTCCTAGACTCCCTCAAACAAACATTCAACGTACCCACCAACACACACTTCGATAACGATCACCTCAATAACATACATCAACAAGTCATCACGCACCTTGGCAGACACCCAGGACCAATCCCCCTTGACCCAAACTGCACCCTCCAAGCCCCAATCAGCGAGGATGATATCCTCGAAGCCATCCAACACGAAAAAAACACAGCTCCTGGCCCAGACTAAATAAACCGTAGAATCCTAAAGAACCTACTCAACACCATCCTACCATACCTCAGCGACAACCGTAACGCTTGCCTAATCTTAGCCTACATCCCAACTGTCTGGAAACAGGACAACACCATAATGATCCCCAAACCATATAAAGACCCTACCAATCCCGAATCGTACAGACCAATCAGCCTCCTAAACTGCCTAGGTAAACTACTAGAAAGACTTCTAACTAACCGACTCACCACCTTCCTCCAAGAACACAACATCATACCTCCATACCAACACGGCTTCAGGACTGAACACTCAACACAAAACGCTCTCATTGAACTACACACACATATCACACAAAACATAAATGCTTCGTTCGGTACTGTTGCCGTCCTACTTGACATACAAAGAGCTTTTGATAAAGTCTGGCACTCCGGCCTGATATGGAAGCTTATACAGATACACCTTTTACCCCACTCCATCAGGATAATAGCCTCCTACCTCACAAACCGAAAAATCTATGTCAAAGTCCACAACTCTCTCTCCAGCCCCCTCACACCTAAAGTCGGAGTCCCACAGGGCTCCGTGCTAGCCCCTATTCTATTCCTAGTTTATGTACACGACGCCCCCACTACCCAAAAAATACTACAATACGCAGACGACACCATACTATACTCCTCCGCCTCAAACACCACAAGACTACAAACACAGGACGTGGTAAACCACTTTACACACTGGTGCAATAAGTGGCGCATCCAAATCAACCCCACAAAAACCCAGAAAATCCTTTTCAGACACTCACACACAACCAACCGACCCCAGCTCAACACCGACAACCTGAACATCAGACTCCTAGGAGAAAATCTTCAACTCCAAGACTCGGTGACCTACTTGGGGATAACTTTCACAGAACTCTCAGTTGGGAAACCAACCTGAGAGAAACCCTGGACAAAATCAGGAAAAGAGCAAACCTCCTAAAAGCCTTGAGGGGCAAGATTGGAAGATGCAACAGCTATACCCTATTATACTCATACAAGACATACATACGATCGATCATGAACTATAAAGCCATAAACTACAGCACAATGCCCACACGATTAACACACCGACTACTTACTACCGAGAGGAGAGTACTCCGAAACATAAATAACCTCTCTTTCCGATTCCCCTCCAACGAACTATATAACATTAAAAACTCACCCCAATAAATACCAGACTCCAGGAATTCCAGAGCAAATACACCACCAGAACCTTCAGGAGCAGCAACACCGTGGCAAAAGAAACTCTGACCACACCCTGGAGATTCCGCGGGGGCGCAAGCAGAATCCCAAGGAGGAAGTTTCTATATTCTCCAGTTAGACTACTAAGAACCCTGGAAGATATCCCGGAGAGACTCCTGAACATCCTGGACGAGTTCCCGCTGGCAATCAGATGAAGAACAGACTACAACGAGGAAAATCTCAGCCCTACCCACCACTCAAGAACACAGAAACAAGGACAAATACACAGCAACCTACAAGAAGACCAATACAGGAGCAAAGCAACAACATCAACTTTATTAAGCTTAAGATTACTAACCCAATATATAACCCTCATATAAAAATAAGCTACAAATCAACACAGCCCTGAAGAGGCACTAGCCTATAGCAGGGCTCCTCAAAATGTATTGTATAAAATTATAAACCACACAACAAATGAGAAATAAACGTATTTGAATTGAATTGAATTAACCACTCGACCACTCCGATCGTTACATCATCGCCGTTGATAAAGTCTACCGCAGTAGTAAACGAAACGTCAGGCATAAAAACCTGCAGACCAGGGCCAGATAGATTCAACTATGTGGATCTTGTTAAGTAATATTTTTCATTGCGTTCCTAGAATATAAGTACAAACGGACTATTTCTTGCGGTAAAATAAAGGGAAATGCACCCATCATCATATTGAAATATGTTCTTTGCAAATTGCACGTCATTTTGAAAAAGATGATCCTAAGAAAAAGACGGGATATGCGTTTTAACGTATGTCCCCTTACTTCATGGCGAATAGTGGCATGACAATAGGCTACGTCCATCAATAAGTATGATGAAAATTGGCTGTGAGGGTATTGACGGAAAAATAATGTTACAGAAAGAAGTGTCACTCCACTACCAAGAATATAAGCAGTAATGATTTGAACAACATTCTCTCTGACGTAATACTATTCCAAATAATACAAACCATACTCTTCAGATTCATTCAAAAATTGGGATCGTTGGACATTCGAAAGAGGCTTTTGGAACATTTGTTCCAAACGCCTGTATTCGATATTACAACATATACTTGTCAGATCAATAATTGAAAAAAAGTTGAAATTCAGACTTCAATTTTGATGTTGCCATGGTAATTTTAGAATGAACGTTTTTAAAAGTCGAATTTGAACACTCAAAGGTTTACTTGAAAAATCAAAATTGGATACCAATAAACAGGTCATTATTTCGCATTCACACAAAGGCGTATAATTGTTTTTATCTATAGAAGCAAATCGCTGTAACGTATTCCATTACCTACTATGACGGTAGTGACATACCCCGTGATGCTTTTGAAATACGTTCCACTCATATTAGTTTAATATTCATTCAAAAATCATTTATGGTACCCCTGAGGTCTGGTCAGATTATGAGCCAAAGACGGAGTGAGAGATTCCGAGTCTCTATTTCCATCAACAGCACACTTTCCAGTTCCCGTTTACTACGGATTTCGAGGTCTCATGAATTCAATTGACATCAATTAGTAGCATTATTCTCCAGATGGAAAACAAAATTTGGTATTCATTCGCGAAAATGATTTACCGGGGTTTCATGGCTATCAGATGAATTGCAACTATTTACATCGTTAAGTACTCAACTTAAGGGTTGTTTTGAGAAAATTATCTTCGAGGAATAAATAATTGAAAAATCGAAAAGAAACGAAAAACACCTTATTAGCTAGAGGATTAATGATGTATCCTGTTATTGTACGATAACTTCATCATTGTGTATGAAATGAAAGAGATGAAGTGGATTCTGATACGTTCATTGAAAAATGAATAACAATGAGTTTAACATAAAAACTTATTGAAATTTCTAAATTGAATCAGGAATATAAATTTAAAAAAAATGAATCAGGGACTTCAATCGGAATATTAATTTCTGAAGGAATTTCATACTGGTTCATCAAAAAGAATCAAACCTAAAATATATCTCAAATCATGAACAAGACTTGTGTAAAGAAGCCCATTTTCGGAGAAAAATACTCAAGAAAAACTGACGAAATGTAAAATTAAAAGGGCTGTCGTAGAATGAATCTGAAATAAATGCTGTTCCCAAACACCAGAACTGCAATACTTTTCTCGACGCGTGTTTCACCAACCAGGTTGAGGTCTTCAGGAGATGAAGTGAACTGATTTCTTACTTCAAAACTGATTTCTTTTTATACCCAACAGAGTATAATTTCGTATCAATGATTTTTAGTGAAAATTTGCGGAAAATTTTCAAATGATATCACTTCCTCAATGCGAACTTCTAATTGGATGATATTGTTATCCAACTTGTCCATAATTTTCTCACAGAAATAAATTCTTTTATCGAAATTGTCTTCCATGAGCTCATGAGCAGATATCATTTTATAGGAATGCAATTTATTTTCTTTTGATATGTTTGCTATCGATGTATGGCTGACATTGAGTATAGTGGATGCTTGTCTATTCGATGTATTTGAGTTTTCCTCTAACTCAAGCATCACATCTAATTTGAGTTCATCACTCATTGCATCGGCAGCTGAATTTTTTATCTGCCTCACATGACCAAACTCGCAAAACTGCTTCTCTATTTTGCTTATTGTTACTTGAGATATGGGCGATAAATTGGGAAATTTCTTATAAATGGGCGAGCTACTTTCTGTTGTGTTCGGGTTTTATCTCTGTAACCAATCATTTGTAAAACTGTTATTAAATGCATTTTCGTTATTTTAACCATTTCTCAGACTTGAATTTAACGAACTTTGAACTTAAATTGAAATAATGACAACTAAAGTTGTAACATAAAAATCAATTTGACAAGGCGTTTTAAACTAACGTTGCCAAGGAAATTATTGATAGTTTTCTAAAGTATACCATCTAAAAAGAACATTGCTATGGTTTTTTCTTACTTTCTTATTATCAATACGTCAACATGAAATAAGTTTTGAGTATAATGCAATAAGTTTTGAGTATATTCTATCGAATTACGGTAACCACATGATTTCAATTTATTTTGTCTTGATTGTTGCAATAAACTTGAAAGAGATAAAATTTTTGAAGAGAGAATTGAGAGACCTTTCAAACGATATATCGCCAGCCTATACTTCCTACTCAGAAAATGGCTGGTTGTACCTGTCATTCGTCGGGGGTTGACGGTAGGGATAGAATTTTTCCGTTGTAATCTGTCAAATTATAATTTGAATTCGACGTGCTTCGGGATTTTGTTAAAATATGTACAGTAACCGAAATAATAATGATAATAATAATAAATGAATTTATTGACAGCAAAAATAACTTGATACAATATACAGAAAAAAAATTACAAATTTTTCAATAGGGTACAAATGATAAAAAAAGAAAAAACAAAGACTTAAACTGTATTGAAATTGTGACAGCAGATACAACATTGTATTTGAATAAAGAGGGGAGATGATGAATTTATTCAATTTGGCTTTTACACGCTATATAAGTACTTAACAGATTTCAAGAACAGCTGTACTCATTGGAGCCTGTGACATTGCAAATGAAAACTCCAATGCCTCAAAGCGTCTTCTCGTGGGTAGGTATCTCCGTGGTAGGTTGAAGCCAATATTTCATCAACCGGTAAACTGTTCTGCATAACCGTTTTAGTTTGTGTTAGAATTGGTTGGGCCATCCATAATAATTTATTGAAAGTGTCTTCGTCCATATAAAAATAATTTTTAAAATCACCCACTTCCTTCGTATCACCCATTTCCTTCAGTAACACTGAATGTGAATAATCTTTGCGTTTTTTAACAATTTCTTCATCCAGTAACGACGTTTAACAAAAAGGTTCATACTTTTGAAGCAATGATTATAGCTAGACATGTGTAAGGTCCCTAAAAGAATTGTCAATTGAAAGAACCATATAAAACATTTGTTGAGATGAAAATAATAAACTAATGGATCTATGGTTAACTATATTTATATAATTTATGGAACGATTTCCGTATGAACCAGAATATGCAATCACCTGAGCATAATTTACTGTTGACCAATATAGGAAAACTTCACACTATCAAATTGGAGGCAACAGATAGTCCCAAATTATACAAAATCACTTGATCGCGTATATAATGCCCTATGCCAATCATTGAACTGAAATGATTCATTCGTTTCGTATAAACCCATGAGACAGAATTAATCTGCCTCTTTACAAACAACGTTTAGTGGTTTATGAAAAATAAAATTAATGTTGACAAAAAAATTATACCACGCCGCCCATGCCACACAAAGGAACTACCGACTTTCGAAAACTATTTAGTTTTTCTGCCATTCGAATTGACTTTGTATATACTACAATTATTGATTGGATCTACAATTACTGTCAAACGAGAGGAGTGTGAATTTCAGTGAATGCGAATAGCGTACGTTACAGTTTCCGTGAACTAGCCGAGAATGGGTCAAAGGTTAACGGTCGGAACTATTTATAATCCAGTCTTAAGAGGCTATACTCGTATTCTCCCCATTTCCAGTTTGGTCAATGATGTAGGAAGATCTCATCATCTCCCTGCCAACAATTGTTTTTGTCTGAATAACTTGGACTCAGGGGCTCGTAAGAAATGCCTTTAAAGTTCTTGCCCTTTTGTGTGCCGATTTACTCGAGATTCAATTATACCGTTCAGCTGAAACTAATATTACTGCGCCATGACTTGGGCTGCAATTAGTCTCTGTTAAGTTGTGGAGTGATTAACGGAAAAGGTTTGAAAACTTGGAGCTGCGTTTTTGGAGTTCTCCAATGAGTTAAAGAATCTTAGGTATGTTTGTTGAATGCCGAAGTCATTGCGAAAGAAAAAACCACTAAACTGTTTAGTTTACATGAATCTACTGATAACAAACACATTTCTTTTCAATAATAACAATATTTATTCAAAGAAAACTCTGTTTGTTAAAGTAGTCTTCGAATTTGATATTGATAAGCATCTGCATTCACACAATTATGAAGATTTCGTTCGGAAATTTTTCTCAGATTCTGAACCATTTCCGGATGTTTTGACGCACTCATCGATAATTTTCTGATGAAGATCTTTTGAAGGTCTACAAATCCACTTCTGCATCTTCAACAGTACGACGAAGGTCATATTTCAGCAGGACGTTACTGTTTTTCATTCCAGCTTGATTATGGGAAAAACCTTTTTGGCTTTCACTTGATCTATAGATGAAAATGTGTCGAAAACTTCCAAAGAAAGGAAGGAAGCAATTGAGTTTGAAACAATCTATTTACAAAGATGGTGTAGATCATGCATGAATTTCACGAAAGAAGAAGTACTTTCTGGGCAACTAATTTCATCATGGGTGGAAGAACTTCAATCAATTTTACCTTTCATACTTTACTGTTGGAATTATTTTTTCAGCAATAGCCTTTTTATGAGGAATAGATTGATTGATATAACCCTCAGCTACTTATGTAGACTTTCATTCTCCGTGCTTCTTTATATCCGTTATATTTGCTCCTAATTCTGCTAGCAAAGAGGCAGAAGACCTTCTGAAACAGTGACCTGTATATTTTTTTTTGGTTTCGGGAGGTTCAGAAACTCAAAAATGGCAGAGGGTATTTTCCCAAACGTGTTTATACCAACTGGGTTGGCACTGCATTTATAATCTGAGTAATTCAGAAAAAAAACGTTGATTATTGATAACAGAAGGGCCTAATACAACGTATTCATTGAAATAGTCGATGTTTTTCTCAACAATGCAAAACAACGGCCTATTTTCGTTTTTGTATTTGCAATATGATGATTCATCCATTGATTCAATATCTTCTATTAATAAATGGCACAGCTCTTTACGCCAACAGGCTACATATATTCCGAAAATAGTAGCAACTTTCATCATCAAATTTGCATCATTTGGCGCCTCATTAATAAACCTCTGGACTTATTCAAACGTAAGAGATTCTGATTTTTTGGACCCATAACTATCATTTTTCCGCTTCAAAATATTTGCTTGTATTAAAACCATTTTTTACGAGCGCAATCGACTTTATCATTGAGAACTTGCTCCACTATTTTGACGAGTTCCATATTTTTGATTTTTCTTCTAAATAGGCTAAGAAGACGGTTTTGCTGAAATTTTCTTCGACATTTTTGAGTCTACACCAGCTAAAAACACTAGAATATTCGATGTCGTACTGCTGAGCCGATTTTTTTGGTAACAATTCAATTGAAGCTCTTTTTGCAGCTGCTTCAGCAAGAACTTCGAATGTGATTTTAAATAAAACGCGTGAGCTGTGAACAATACTGTTTGTTGATAACCAGGTGATTCGGCGTCACCTGACACGGCCACTTCACAGAAAATGCGATTGCATGAAAATAGTTAACGACAAGATATGTCAAAATTTGTTTTCATAGAAATATTATTTATCTATTTTATTATGAAAACAAGACAGTTGTACAAAAACTTCGTATGATATTTGTGTTAAAAATGAGTTTTATTTTGTTCGTGAAATTGCTCAACTGGCTACGCTCGTTTTGCAAACTTTTTCACTCACAAAGTGAAACCTTACTGCAATTTATTGAACTGTGATATGAATTAAATCATTTCGATATTGATTGTCTCTTTTATATTAGTGATTCGTAAATCAGTTTTGATATTTTTATTTGGAGCTTATCGTGTCATGTAGTTTCTTTCTTTTTTCAGCGAATAAGTAACCTCTGCCGCTTCTCTTCATCTCTTCTCCATAAATCAATAAGATCCAGTGAAACCAGTGAGTCTGTATTTCCCCTGTGTTTCGTATCCTGAATATGTTGACGCAGACAGCGGTTCTCCAGGGAATCAAAACGTTAAAAACAAAAGTTAGGCACCCGAATTGCTCTTTTGCCTTTTATGTTGTGTTGCTGGCCACTACAAACGAGAGAACGCTGATTGAATTTTATGAAAGTTTGCGGACAACCTACGGGCATGATCCCATTTTCAGTGGCTAATCCTGTCCTCAGAATATGCAGAAACTTTTTTCATTGAAAATTCAAGGTGCTATGTAGGTGATATGGAAAAGTTTGTTTTTCGTGTATGATTTTCCAGACAAAACGGACAATTTGGCATCATCCTGAGAAAAAGATTAATATCAAAAACATATACTTCTCAGAATTTATCAACAGAAATGTTTTCATTAGAAGAAGAAGAAGAGTATATTTATTGAAAAAGGTAATCCTAATATACAATATTATATAAAAGTATCAATTCATTATCGAGTGATAAAAATTATACAAATCAGAAACAATGGAAAATGATTAGAATCAGTTTCAGAAACTTGTGAATTTGAAGTTTGTGCGTGATGTATATCAAATAGCGTGAAGTAACTACTTAAACTCATATTTTGGGATACAATTTCATCAATTCAGTTTTCGATTAGGTCCATGAATTTTTCAAAAAAAGAACATTTAACGTTACATAGAAAAAAATTGAAAGAAATTGCCGGTCGAAAATTGGATCATGAGGACCTTTGGACCATTGAATGAAGGACATGAAATAAGAATGAAGAGGCTGACATTATATAAATAAATACTGTTCATCTCAACCTCCTGCAATTTGGTTAACATAACACAACGATGACACAAGACAAAAATGGCAGATAATTGATGAAAATCCACTTCGAAACTTACTGAATCTGTAGGATTCTCACAAAACTGCTATACGTGTTTCGCTGTGCAAAAGCTTTTTCAGGAAAGATGATAGATTTTACTCCACTGATGCTTCATGGAGCACTAAGAATCACCGGGATGTGTTAGGCTTTCTAATATTTTGAACTGTTATCACCTGCTAGATGGACTGAAAAGTTCGTGGGCTAACACACAGATGGCGCTACTAGAGTTGAGTCCATATGTGTATTAGCCAGCCCAAACCTTCATAAGACATGCGGACGAATTTCACAGCTGTCGGACTATTGGTTTATGGAATACATTATTTTGAGTGAAGCAACTTTTATCGGTTTGAAGAAAATGGATGAGAAGGATTTTCGTTTGATGATAAAATATTGCTTTTTGGCGACAAAAATAAATACTGTTGAAGCTAAGGATTGGTCTAATAAACATTATTCGGACTTTGCACAAGAAATTTCAACCATTTAGAAGTTTAAACGAGGTGAAATGAGCACTGAGGATGACTATCCTCATCCTGGCGTTGATGCGGCCGGACGTGGTGGGTTGGATTTTCGGGAAATCCTTGCGGGTACCGCCCCTTGACTCACACCAACAGGGTTTCGTAGGGCTTCCTTCCGCAAACAAACCTGGCGAAGTCCCCCTTACATTTCCAAAACGTGGCTAGCCTCGTGAAAGGACAATCGATTGCGTTCGACCGAATGCTCGCACAAGTTAATTACGCTCATATTTCGCCAAAGAGTACTCGCGTCTCACACCTGCCCCGCTAACCTACTGATCAAGTGGGAACAACGTCCCTAGAAGCATTGGGTCGAGACCCTAAGCTCGTATACTAGTAGCTTCGTACCACCCAGGCCTGACACCTCGAACGTCTGCCTTGGTGCCCTTCAAGACTAGACTCGGATACTAGTACCCATTGGATGGGCGTAGGCCCCGACACCTCAAACGCTTGGTTCTGCACAGGAACAGGCGGGAATCACGGAACGACATAATTTGTTCAGGGTCCTAGTAAATGGATGCAATGCACCCATGAAAGACCCACGCATCCCATACCTTCACCCACTAGCAGAGACCCTGCCTCTAAGAGGCCAACGCCAATGTTCGTGAAAGCTCACTAGCCTCCAGCCACGAGCGGGCACTTCACCTTTCCTCTAGAACTCATGTTAGGAAAGTTCACTTTCCAACGTTTGATAGTAATCATGGAGGACTCTTTTGAGCAACATCTACCGAAAATCTCATGTCAAAGACGTCGCACCCATTGCCCGCATAGGCCCGTATGGGCGCCAACAACTTTTGAGTGTACGCCGTGTGGTCTGCACCGTATACCCTAACGTTACCCCAAGGGGCACTCATGTTAGAAAAGCAACCTCTCCAACGTTGGATGAATAACCGTCGAGGGCTCTTACATGGCACCTCTCCCACACATCTAGCTTGAAGCTGATCAACGCCTGTTGATGAGTCCAAACATGCTCTGCTATTTCTGATTTACTGTTTTCCCCTCGCTGTGTCTTTTTTGTGCTCGGCAATACGGACTTTCAGTGGCCTCTTGACTTCACCGATATAGGATTTTCTGCACTAACAGGGTATCCCGTAAATGCAATTCTTGGAATCGCAGTCCAAGTTTGGTGGCCTGGTTTTCGTAAGGCTGCTACGGATAGTGGTTCTGGATCTGAAGCAGGTTCTGATATTGTACTTGGACCCAATTCTACTTATCCTTTCCGAGCATCCTCTGATGTAGGATGATGTGCAAGCACTGGTTGTGACGGCTTTCCTTCCTTGCGAAGTTCTTGCTGTCTTTTAGTCAAAGTCTGTTCCACCATCATTTTGGAGAACCCATTCCGTTGAAGATCATTTTTGATGATGCCTAGTTCTTTCTCCAGACCTTCCTTCATATTGCAGAGTACGAAATAAATTCAGTAACCGCTTCAAATTCCGAAAAATACTTTCATTAATTATCAAAATCAATTTTTTTTCGTGAAACTGTTTTTCTTATTTTCCATTGGGTACCTTATACGTATGAAATGATCTCATAATCAGAATAATGATGTATTTATGTTTTTTGTGCAAAAATGATTCGATGGATGTTTGTTAATTGCGTCAGTAGGTCTGAAAATAACTCATGGATGGATTTTGTTCATTCATATAAAAGAAGTTCTGATAATCTTATTCGTGCTCTATCAAATAGGAGATTTCTGTAAGAGTAATTGACCTCTGTTTCAGAACCAATTAGTGTTTGTATTTCTTTTCACTTGTTAAGCTAACGAATGATATACACTTCAAGTATGAGAAAAGCCTTTTTTTATTTTCTCTGTTAGGAAGTTTTTACGAAAGCGGTAATTTGGATAACTACTTTGTTCTTTGAGGTACATTACAGAAGAGCCTGGCGAGTTGAGCCAAGAGAATAAAGAAACATGGAACTTTATCGACCAGCATATGAACGAAGTGTCTAGCCAGACGGCAATCGTTTATTTTTAATTTGTGTGGAAATAGGAAACACCATAAATTCTATGTCGTGGATGCTAGCCAAATATTTGCTGAATATTTTGTGCTCAGTACATACTTTCAGAAATATGCATAAACAGGTCAACCGATCACTGGGCTATGATAACCTTGAATTCAAATGAGCTGAAGGGATAGTAATGCTTTCAATAGCGATATAAAATAATTTCATGAATCATAAAATAGTTTCGATGTTCATGAAACAGACTGTTTTCATGTCAATTCATAATTTTCAAGTCCCCAATGTAAAATTCTTTCCATTTTCTTCGTGATTCATGATATACTTGAGGAGATTTTTGTTTCTATATAACGGGTAATTTTTTAAGAGGTATACGATTTGATTTCCGAGAAAACAAAAAAATTGAAGAAATTGATGAAATCTTCATTGGAATCGATAGAACGATCAATATAAGTCAATGTTTGAAGATGATTCCATGCAAATGTTGTCCGTGGCTCTGCTTTAGATAGCCCATACGCAAGGTCCAATTTTGGCACACTCTCTCTAACATATCGACCAGTATTTCACGTATAAATGCTTCAATATTGGCTTCCAGAGCGTCAGTCGTTGCTAGTTTATCCATGTGGATATGAGCCTTAACATAACCCCACAAGAAATGATCCGAAGGCGTTGAATCAGACGATCTAGGCGGCCAATTAACAGACCCCAAACGTGAGATTAACTGTTCACCGAAGGCGGCTCTTAATTGGGCCATTGTTTCCCCTGCCGTGTAGCATGTGGCACCGTCTTGTTGAAACCACATGTCAAGCATGATCAATTCTTTCATTTTGGGCAACAAAAAGTCGTCAATCATCACACGGTAGCGCTCGCTATTCACAAAGATGATGCCATCGACCCATAATCCACACCAAACAGTCCTTTTTTTGGGATGCATTGGTAGCTCTTGCAATGCTTGTGGCTGGTCTTTACTCCAGATGCGGCAATTTTGCTTGTTAACGTATTCATTCAACCAGAACTGAGAGTTGTCACTGAACACAATTTTTGATAAAAATGTGGATCTTTCTCCAACTTTGCCCATTCACCAAATGTTAGACGTTGTGAGAGGTCGTGTGGCTTCAATTCTTGCACCAGCTGTATCTTAAAAGTTTTTACACCCAAATCCTTTCGCAAAATTCTCCATGCAGTGGAGTAATAGAGGCCCAGTTGCTTCGAATGGCGGCGAATCGACATTTCACGGTTATCAAGAACACTGGCAGATACAGCCGCAATATTTTCTTCGACCTCACTCTACGTATGGGTGTTGGTAGTTTAGTCTCCAATAATGTGAACTGGGTTCGAAATTAGTCACAAGCTTCCAAATAGCTTCCTCAGTAGGCCGACAAAACTGCTCATAAATTATAAGAAGTGAACGATGCACTTTTTCAACTGAGCATGAATTTTAATAATAAAATTCAATAATTTGCAAGCGTTTTTCATTCGTAAGTCGATTCATGGTTAAATTAAAGACCAAACTTAATAAGTTTGACAATGACACAAGACAGGATTCACGCGTGATCTGTCAAAAACAGTGTTGCCAAAAAGATACCAGCAAAAAAATCACTCATTAGTAGCAAGTCATCACATCACCATATATCTCTACTCATACAAAACACATGACGTGTGACATAAAAAAGCGGAGAAAACTTTTGAAACCACCTAATACAATACTTGACACTATTGCTCTGAGATATATGATTATAAGGTACAAAGAAAACATAAAATCAATGGAGTAAAGGACAGCGACTATCTAGTTGTTGATACTAATGGCAGGTAGTGGAATCATTTGGCAACGTCGCCAAGTAGGGACACTCAAACATAGCTTTCATCAATCTCTACGACTTTTTTCCGAAACATTTTTTAACTCTGATAGAAAAGCAGCTACCGTCCACCCACCTATCGTGGATACACCCTGTATGTATATTTCACTCACGTGACATTTTATTGTGTTGACTCGCTCTTTCTCTCCAATTCAATCTCCAATTTCAATAATTGAATGACAGCGGTATTTTTTTCGCAAAGTAACTCATAGGATCTATTACTTAGAAATACTATTCTAATTTATTTCCAGATTAAAGTGTAAATCTGAAAAGTTTTCAGATTATTATACACTGACACTACTTAGAAAATACATCTCACTAGTAGATAGTAAATCACACTCCATTGAATTATATGTAAAATAATTTCCCAGATCTCATTTGACAAAATCATTTATCCTAAAGGAAAGTCAATAAGCAAGTACCTTCTTCCTTTTTCTTCCATTCATCAGGGAATATAAAGCCTTGCACCTGGAATTCGATAACTTATTCTCTAGATACTTGGTACGATATTTCATACTTCGGTACAGGATGTATTGCAAGATGTATCTTTGAGAAAATTGGTCGAATGGTCTCAGTTTGTCTTACTGTTTCACGATAAATCATTCTCCAGCTAAAGTTATCAGAATCCTTGCGAATGGTTTGGTAAAGGATTGAACATTCCACTGTTGAAAATTATGAACTGATCATAATTATCATATTATTAAGAGAAAGATTTGTGAGCTGCCACGGGACGCCTAGCAGATGTGAAACATCAATAATATTATTTTGTGGCCCCCTGTTGAGTACTAAAGTATTTATAAAAAATGTAATTGAAAAATACATGGAAAAATTTAAATGTGACTGATAAACTGAAGAATCGCAGCTAGCAATATATTACTAGAAATCCTAAATCTGAAAACTTACATTTGAATCCGTGAAACAGTAAAAAATGTAAATACTCAATTACATCTATCTATTCTCACAAACTTTGCGCATTTATAATATTAGTAGGAGTAGAATCACCAATGAATTTTTTTCTAATCCTTTTGGTTTTTTCTGCTGATACTATATTGATATACTATACTGATATTGTATAAGTGATTGACTGACACTCTTATATCAACGTACAGCCGAAGCTACTGAACCTAGTATCTTAAAATATGCAGGTAGGTTCTTTATATAGCGTAAATAAGCTACTCGGTAACAGCTGATTTTGAATTACAATTTTGTCAGTCTATATGAAATTCTTCCCTTAGTGTTAGCAAGTCTTTCAGTGCATCATTTATCGTAAGAATGAAATCGAAATTAATCAATAATCAATTTGAAAATATTATATGCTATGAAAATTGTATAGATTTTATTCTATCAAGAGATTAGATTTCACTTTTACTCACACACTTCAATTATGAAATATAAAAATATAATTAACTTACTGATGACTTGATAATGTGTCGTAGTGTGATTATGCTTTCTTTGCAGGAGGCTGCTCATTTTCACTTTCTAAATTATCACTGTGAAACTTTCTTTTTTATTATTTCCAAAAAGTGTTCATTTAGTATGCACTCAGTGTGGCCATATATGTAGGCGTAACGCCGAATCAATCTCTTGCGCACGGATCGACGGCATGCGGCGTCAGGCTAGCAATCTGTTTTACGTGCTGTTATAGATGTTCCACATAAAAAAGAGAATACTGATGCACAAATATACTCTGAATTTTATTTTATTTTGGTGGATGTGTACGGAAGAATTTCCCCCTTTTATTTTGATACTGGTACAAACAGCTATTTTTATCATTCCTTTCATGTCACCAGGAAACACTGCAGCCCTTTGGCTTTCCCATACTTTTTCCGTCCAAATTTTCATGACTTCCACTCAAGCTGATGTCTCCGTTGTACAACCCTATTTTCTTCAAACAATTTCTAGATGGATAATGTCCAATGAGTGACCCTGTGATCATTTTCAGATGATCGTTGTTGTTATGAAGCAACTCAGTTCTTTCAGACAGTCTTTTTATATCAATATTTCCGGATGAGGTTTTATATGTATATTCCAAGTATTTTTTTTTCTTTTTGACAGAATAGATTAGATTTCAAAATTTGTTTTCGCTGATGATTCATGTCTAAGGCTCTTCATATTTTTCATAGTCTTCGATTTAGGAACCCAGTCGATTTTTTCAAGTTTAGCAGTATCTTTAGTTTTTACACCATTCCCAAATCAGTTTCGATATTATTCTTGAATTTATCAATGCAGCTTCGCGGTATGTAAGATTATAGTTCCGTTCATCATTATTTTTTGTGCCCTGAAGGAATGCGTACATTTCCTCATGGAAAACGGATTCGTATCGTCTGGATGATTTCCGAATTTTCTGTATACCAGGTGTTTCTGCCAAGTATGTTGTTGGAATCAATGTTCATTTTCCCCTGATCTAATCGTGAATTATTTGTCTGAAGTGTACTTTGATATTATGTGGTCTGTGAGAATGTTTCTTGATCGTCTCTACATATATTCCGACATATCTATTTTGCCCGATCTATGTGAATTCTGAACTGGTATACCCATGCCTTCCCTAGTATCGGTTTATATAACGTAACCAACTGCTGTTGGTTAGGTTCTCATTGCTCTCTTCATTCCCGAAAAAGCAAGTCTTCGCACTCTTCTCAGTTCATTATTATCAGAAGTTTGTTTATCATATGTTATCATCAACACTGAGTATAAACAATAAATTATATCTACTTCCAGGCCTCCTTCTTTCCATAACTGAATTGGGATTTGCTTCCACTCAACAGTGGCATCTTCTCACCAAAAAGTTTTTTGAAGTTCTACTTTTTCAGTTGTTGCCTTCTTGGATAGAATGAGTTCATGCCTCCCCTCACATTATTAGTATATTTGGCCTAGGCTATCATAACTTAGTTATCTGTATAGCCCACATACAATCATTATGGTGCAGAAGACATAAAAACTCGTAATTAATAAGGTTTTAACAGTGGGCATAAGACGCACCCTAGAGACCACCCTAGAGACCACCCTGTGCTACTTCTGTTTTCCCATAATGGTCGTGTATACATGCTTTGGAGTAAGCCAATAATGGTAGATTTTCCAGAAGTCTGGGAGTATTTTTTCAGTCCAGGTTGTTACTGTTCGCTTGGTGAAGTCTGAAGCTATGCCAATGACAGTTTTCTCCCAGTGCAGCTGCTTGCAGTGCCATCCTTCATGGAAGAGACTGCAGCTTTTTTACCTCCCAGGCTAGTATGTGAAGGAATCCAGATCAAAATCAATTAGTTAATTCTTCGTATCAAGCAAAGTGTTTTTGGCAAATCAATATCATCTTGCATGTTGCTCAATGAGAAACACTTGGTATTATAATTCAAGATATCTGCTCACTTACAGCTCAGTTGATTGAATATTCTCTGATGCAAATTTTCCTTTCAGAAATATTTGTATTATGACAGTGAGCAACAAATATGTTTGAAACAACTTTGATAAGGAATGAACCCTCCTTTACACTGACGGAGAGTAATCACCCACTTTTTTCAACGCTATAAATCATCTGTTCCTCTCAAAGAGAAATGGAAGCAAGGCCAATCAATTTCCTTTTTTCCAGGAAGTAGCAACCTACTGGCAAGAATTGAAAGAAAGAAGTAATCAATGTTCATCGTCTTCTATCTTCTTTGTGGAAGTGATTATAATCGATAAAAAAGAATATGGCGAAATAATGAGAAATTTTATTATTGGATGATGGAATCCAGAGAAAAATGATATTCTTGCGAAGACAATCGAGATGAGGGGAAACAAATACCCATGATTAAAGTTATGCTTGCGTTGAAAGTAGGATGGCTGGCAATGGGAAATAAAAACCGGTTTGCCGTATTGCGCTGGAGAATTATTAACCCTCGAATGGCGAGATCGCCTTCTCGAATAGCTTGTCGCATAATCTTCCCTTTTGTTTTACTTTCGTCACTGATCCATGATTTAATGATGGCGATGAATAATTTGGTGTTGGATCGGGTGCGGTGCTTGGTGATGGACTGAATGGCGATAAATTTATTTAATTGCTTCTTGTTGATCGGGAAGTTCCAGATTAATGGTACTTTTGCAACTGAACAGTGATTGTTTGTGTTGGTGTGATTGAGAAAAACAATGAAACATCAGGTTGAATATTGATGAGCTCTATGCATTCATAAAATGAGCGAATTCAAATGATACAGAATAGCTTTCAATGGAATTTTTTAATCATTCAGCAAAATTCTCATGACGAGAAACCCACTTTGTCCCATTCTGGTAGAACTTTTCGTGGACGAATTGGAGCAAAAAATACAGTAACCCACTGGTAGGAAGTAAACAATGAACATGATTTTTCAATTTATCGTAAACCAACACATACAGATATCATCATTCATATCACCCATATCAGCTCAAAGTAGCAGCATTCAACAGTATGATCCACAGACTGATAAATATTCCTCTGTCAGATGCGAATTTCAATAAAGAACTGAACATAATAAAACAAATAGCCGTCAAAAATTATAACGATACAGTCTAATACATTCTCTTTTATCAAAAAAGTTTTACAGCCAAGCTTTGAAAAAAGTTACTCTAATTCGAAGAGAGGAGGATGGAAGTTATAGAACCTTAACTTACTTAGGCCAACCCACTACGAATATTTCAAATTGTTGTTGTTTTTCTAAATTTGTTCATTTCGTTAACCAGCTGACGAACGTCAACCCTCAGAAGTCAAAACTTGTGCGAGCAATGGATTAACGAGGCCTTACCTTTCAACGTGCAATTGCCCAGTACGGTGGCCCGGCGGGGAATCAAACCCCGGTCTTCTGCTTGAAATGTTCTGCATATTTTGAATATTGCTTTCAAGACCAACAACATTTCAGGCATGCACATTAAGAATAACAAAGATAGAAGTTCAGTTTCAGAAAAATCAGGAGTGTATAAATTATCATGTGGGTCATGTCCGATGTTTTATATAGGTCAAACTGGAAGAACGTTCAAAGCCCGCATAAAGAAACACCGAAATAGTTTCCAGAATGCAAAAAATTAACTCCACATATGCCACTCATTCAATCACAGAGGGACATGAGTTCACTCATGAATTCAAGCCCCTTCATTTCCGGAAAAAACGTTTGAAAAAGCTTATATACAGCGAAATACGTGTCGTAGTTTTTGTAAAAACCCTTTATAGGGGAAATCTTACAAAGAATTGTATTATTGTATTGATGAGTTTCAATATAAATTTTCATCGAGTATCAGCAAGTTTCATTCAATTATATATTCAATTGGCTAGTTGACATGTTTTTATGTATTTTGTAACTTTTCCTAAATCCATCTTTTTGTTATTTATTCGATTTTGAACTCCCAATTTGAGATACAAATAGGTAAGAACCCAATGAAGTATCCAATAGTCAACTTTACCACAAAGATACATTCTTCAATCTTTCATCTTTCAATCTACCAATCATTATAATATTCGAATTCAAATATTATAAATTATCTTGAAATTTTTTCCGAAAGCAGAAATAGGCATCGAGATTAATTTAACGAATCTCATATTCTAATAATTTTGAAGTTTTTACTTGAAAATGACGGTGATCCCAGAATACCCGGCCTGACCTGAAGTAGGCCAGTAATTGTTTGAAAAATATCACGCTATTAGAAAAAACACAATATATGAAGCATATTGTAACGTGGCTAAGAGCACGCTCAATCCGAGTGAATTTTCGCGAATCTTCGATGTTCGTCGGCATTCTAGATGTGACTACTGCTATCGTCGCTTCGATTGAATTCCAAGGAACAATTTACCGCCTCCGATTGCCAAATGTAAGCGCTATTCAACCGCCTATCAAAACAGTCTATTGAAAGTGACAGTGCGGTACGCGGAGCGATCTAATACGGCGAAAAACATTCGAATAAAAGTTGAAGTTTTTCTTGAAGTGTTTTGTTATAGTGAAATGAATTTGAGTTTGATGATAGTGAAGTCAATTATATTATTGGTGAGCCTACGGAGAAAAAGTAACAATATGTTTTGAGTTCGAGGAAGCTGCGTTGTTTGGCAGTCATGAATAGCGGAAATTTTTGCTGAATTTGTGAAAATGAGGAACATTGGTCATCTTTATGTGGTACAATGATTTTATTCGAAAGGCCTCAACCCAACCAATATGAAAGCTGAACTGGATTCTACTCTAGGTGAGCCTGCTGCTTCGTTAACAACAGTGAAATATTGGATAGCAGAGTTTAAACGAGGTCGTACGAGCTGTCAGGACAAGCATCACAGTGATCGACCACATGAGGTAACAACTCGAGAAAAGGTGAAGAAAATCCACAAAGCTGTACAGAACGATCGTCGACTGAATGTTCGCGAACTAGCAGACTCAGTAGGCATTCAAAAAAGTGCGAGATGAGTGCTTCCACTCGAACATAAACAGTGTCGTGAAGATATTCCAATTGAGTGTTCAGCACAGTTTCACAGCAACGCTGGTATTTCCCAGGAATCCATATTGTCTCCAACTCTATTTTTATTGTATATCAACGACTTATTGGAAAAAATCAAGAATCCGATATATTGCTTTGCTGACAACAGCATTCCACGACATCGACTGTGGATGCACATCTCCACCGGCAGTAGGGAGGTTGCATATCTCAATGAGGATATAGAGGTGATTTAGAGTTGGGGTGAAAGTAACCAGATTCAATTCATTGCCACGAAAAAGCCGGCATCGGTTTTCTCCAAAAAGATGAATTTCTCCGAACCGGATATAATAATGTCAGGACAGTCGATTCCGCTTTCTGCTTAATAAGTATGTTGAGGGTCAAACTGGACACCAATATATCTTGGCACAATTATGTCGCTGGAATTGCCAAGGCTGCTTCTCAAAAACTTGGTACACTGTTCCAAACCAGAAAACTGTACACACCTCTGCAACTTTTGATGCTTCATGAAGCTCAGATCAGACTCTCTTTGGAAAGAGATAGATTTCTTTGATTCTGTGTCTCATACAATGTAACATTATGGCAATACCGAAGAGTGTTTATATAAACAAAATTCATGGGCGTGCTTTGAAAAGATGCATATTCAGATATAATTTTCACGTGGACGAAGCCGTCCAGGATGTAGATATGGAGACATCAATTTACGAACCTTGACAATCGTGAGTTTTGTATATTTAGCAAAATAGGTTTGCTGGTGACCTCTGTCGCACGTGGGCGACGCTTAGGAAGAACGGCTTGTGAGAGAAACGGGGAGTACGAAGCACCCGTGATTTCCTCCTGATTTTTCGAAAGGCAGAGAAAGTTCGGGGATTTCGTTGGATGAGGCAGCGATCTCATAGTCAAGGGTTCGAAAATTTGAAGTTTGAAGGGTTCTTGTTGATTTTCTTACTAGTGTTCTGTTCATTTGTCTATTTTGTTGTGTAATTTTTTTCTATATTTTCTTTATTACTGAAAACAGTGTCCATTGAAAGTTTCAAGCTGGCTTTCATTTCAAAATCTACCATAGTAACCTCTTGAAAGGAAGTGTCTGCGAATTCTTAAGATCTATCTCACTGCAATTAAAGACCTCTTCTTCGAGTACTGATTCAAATGGTGTCTATTTCGATTAGATTAAATCACTATAATTGATACTTTTTCCAGCACACCATTGTTTTGTTTGCCTTGTTTTCCGTTCAGCTAATAGTGGGCATCAGCTCATTCTACAAACTGGGCGATATGGAAGTTTTCAGACAAAAACTTAATCTTACGTTGGAAGTGATTTTTCACAACTATGATTACCATTTCGAAAATAAGGCAGTAGTGGACCTGATACAACACAGGGTGAGATATACATTTTAAGTGTAGTATGGAGCACTTCATTACGTTTACATTATCAATGAAATAAGTTAGTGCACAATTTTGTTTGATGAAGAATGGAAGCAAGTTTAGGCAAACCATGTCCTCAAAAAAAAATTCTTCTAATATACGTTCGCATATGACAAGAAATTAATTATTCAGGTTACCAAATTATAATTATGAAAGAACGCATATTGGACTACTTTATATCGCTGTAAAAATATGTACCTACGCATCTATCATCAAATTTCAATCAGCTCAGAAGACAATTTTGAATATTTCACTAGAATTGCTACACATTACACAACTTGAAACATTATTTATTCACCCACACCTAACCATGTTTGTAATTATCCCACCTGGTAAACGAGGTACTAACCAACCGCATATCCGAAATTTGCCCAATTCCTCGAATAAGGAAAAAACTTTTCACATATAGTCAGTAGGCATACTTGAAGACTGGCTATAAATCAAATCATTTGAAGAAACAATTTGTTCAGGCCAGTCTCAACTCCCTTCACTATAGGTTAATGGACTGACACCTATCAGAAAACAACTACTTCCCTGGCTAATACCACGGAGGGCGTTGAATTATATCCGACAGGTGTCAGTGCAGGAATCTTCACTGAAGTATTTCCTGCAAATGCTGCTGGCGATACGACTGCCGGAATCGATTTTTAATTATTGAACTGTTTCGGGCTATTTGGCCTCTCGTCAGTGCAGGGTAGTGGCCGTCATCAACATAGAGTCGTTGATATTCTATAATTAAAATTCGAATCCCTTTCAATAATCGAATGCGTATAGTGAATTGATTTTATTTTTGCTTTATTATTGAAGTTTTCATTAACAAGGAGAAAATCCTAGAGCTTTACTACACGAATTTATGATGTGATCAATATATGGTAATTGTAGCGAACTTTATAATCAACTCTAATAATTACTCTGTTATCCAGAGTTCACGGTGAATTTTCATTAAATAAAATTTAAGCACATTAGTTTATAATAAATTTCAACTTGTAACGGTTGCAGTATTTAAAAAATATGTTTAGGTTATTACCTTTTTTCACTCTCTCACTGAAAATGTTCAGGTAATTCGCATGTAACAGAATGTTTGAATATTCAAAACAGCTTTACGAGTGATTTATGAAAATCAGAAACAACGGGTCTGGAAGAAAAATTGCGTACGAAATATGTGGGATAGCCATCATTACAGACTCCTTGATATAATTACTGAATTCATTCTGTCTTCCATTTCGTTCGAAGAGACAATTATTGAAGAAAACACGTTATTGTCACTACAATGATCAACAGGAAAATAAGTTTGATATTTTTCCTGATAGCGCACGGGTCCAATGATGATACTGAATATACATGATACATAATATACAGTGTGCGATCGCTGCTGATCATAGGGCAAAGCACGGTCTTTGACTATTTACGTGCCGGCCTCCGGCCGGTACCGCCGCAAACGCTATGTCCCTGCATATCTGTGAATTCTTCGAAAATATTCATTTGACTCACATGCTATAAAGGGCCATATTGTTCTCTATTGAGTGCACAATGTATTTAAGGTACTTAATTGGATAAGGACTTATGCTGTATCGCTTGAAATCGCTTTGTAAATAAGCCATTATTCCTATCCTTGAGAGATAGACATCACATTAGATACTTCTGGAATTATCAGTGTTTTTCTTCACTACAAT
>WOGR01000292.1:0-27646 GCA_015342045.1 Leptinotarsa lineolata | reverse complement strand
TTCAAGAAGTTGTAAATAAGAATCACCGGTTAAATTTCCATCAATGAAAAATGGACCTATAATATGATTGCCTAATATTCCGGCCCAGACATTTTGGGGATGTTGGGTATGTATTTCTGCGTAATGTCTTGGGTTTTCATCCGACCAATAACGGCAATTGTGACGGTTCACGCAACCATTTAAATAAAATGAACTTTCGTCCGAAAAACAGATGTTATAAAGCAGTTCGGGATTTTGCATTAATCTCTCACTCATGCCTTCACAAAACTCCTGTCTTCGGTCAAAATCATCCTCATTGAGTTCATGGACAAGTTTGATTTTGTAAGGATGGAATTTGTGGTTTTTAAGGATTCTCCATGCGCTCATATGGCTTATTCCTACCATTGCTGATAAACCTCTGGTACTTAACCTGGGATTGATCAATCACTCCAATCGCATTATCGTCATTGACTACCCTCCCTTGAACATTTCTTTCTTCATTAAAAACCGAACCTGTCTCCCTGAATTTTGTGACCAAATCCAGAATGTGATTTCTGCTTAGGTGTTTACTAGGGTTTTGCTCGTTAAATAAAATTGATGTTCTATTAGCATTTTGGTCGTTGCCAAAAAATAAAGCAATAACTGAAACCCTTCCAGCAGTAGTGTAAGGCATTTTTAAACAAATAACAATACACAGCCCGTTTAAACAAAACAATCGAACGATGTACTAATGAACACTGAAAAAAGAGGAGTGGGTATTGATTTCCAAATAAGGATTTTATTTAACAAAAAACTGATAAGAAAAACTGCTCGAAAAGTTTTTTATTTAGGCATACAAATTACCTAGTGGTCTGTCAAATGTATTATTAACATGGCAATTTTAACTACAAATTAGGAAACTAATCGTTACAAAAATTTTTTCAATAGAGTTATGAAGGTATTCAAAAGACCTTCAAAATAAGGTACCACTCGACCTACTTTCCCTATCTAAATAAGGGTCGTCAGATGCACCCCTCCGAGGGGGTGCGTACTACAAAAAATCTAATCAGTCTGAAAGGTATCCCTCTTCAATTAGAAATTGACGTGTCCGAGCTTTTTTTAAAAATCTTACTTTCCATATTCAAAAACGGCTCTGTTGAGTTTTCGTTGTGACACACTTTATATTCAAGATGTTCATTTTTGTCTCATATCTAGGGGTCTTGAGGTTTCACCTAAGTATATGACTTCTTCCACATAAACAAGGTGAATTTTAAATATAATTTTTCGTTCTTTCAACTGTATTTTTGGGCTTAGTTTGTGTCAGAAGAGATCTCAATGTGCTGGTGGTTTTGAAAGTTGTTTGTATAACCGATGCGTCTCAATTTCTCAGACAAATCGGGAACATAAGGTATGATGTAAATTGTGAGGTATGTGTATTGTTGTTGGATTTGTGGTGATTGTGGGATATGTATACGTTTTATATTGCTCTTACCAACTTCATTGAAAGCTTTTCTCACAAACTGCTTCGGATATGAGTTCTGCTTCGAAACTGTTTCAATGATAGTTTTTTTTCTTTTTCATATTACAAACTGGATTGCAAACTGTTTTTGCTCTATCATGAGTGATTTTATGGCTGGTATCTTTTTGGCAATACTGTTTTTGACAGATCACGCATGAATTTTATAATCAAAATTCATGGTCGATGCATCGTGTACTTCTTCCAATTTATGGGCAGTTTCGTGGGCCTACTGAGGGAGCTATTCGGAAGCTTTTGACTAAATTCCGAACCCAGTTCACATTATAGGACATTAAACCACCAACACGCATACGTGGGGACCGAAGAAAATATTGCGGCTGTATCCGCCAGTGTTCCTGATGACCGTGAAATGTCGATTTACCGCCGTTTCCAGCAATTGGGCCTCTGTTACTCCACTACGTGGAAAATTTTGCCAAAGTATTTGGGTGTTAAAACTTATAAGATACAGCTGGTTCAAGAATTGAAGCCACACGACTTCCCACAACGTCTAAAATTTGCTGAATGGACGCTGGCGAAGTTGGAGGAAGATCCACATTTATCGAAAAATTATGTTCAGCGACGAGGCTCATTTATGGTTAAATGGATACATTAATAAGCAAAATTGCCATATCTGGAGTGAAAACCAGCCACAAACATTGCAAGAGCTAGAGATGCATCCCGAAAAAGTCACTGTTTGGTGTAGATTATGAGTCGGTGGCATCATCGCGTCGTACTTCTTCAAAGACGATAATGGCCGGAAAGTTACTGTGAATGGCGAATGCTACCGTGTGATGATTGACGACTTTTTGTTGCTCAAAATGGAAGACAAGGACATGCCTGACATGTGGTTTCAACAAGACGGTGCCACATGCCACACGGCACGCGAAACAATTGCCCAATTAAGAGCCGCCTTCGGTGAACAGTTTATCTCACGTTTGAGGCTCTTCAATTGGCCGCCTAGATCGTGTGATTTAACGCCTTTGGATTATTTCTTGTGGAGTCATGTTAAGGCTCATGTCTACAGGGATAAACCATCAACGACTGACGCTCTGGATGCCAATATTGAAGCATCAATACGTGAAATACCGGTCGATATGTTAGAGTGTGCCAAAATTGGACCTTGCGCATGGAACATCTAAAGCGGAGCCGCGCACAACATTTGCATGAAATCATCTTCAAACATTGAATATATTGATCGTTCTATCGATTCCAATAAAGATTTCATCAATTTTTCCAAATTTTTTGAAAATCAAATCCTATACCTCTTAAAAAATCACCCGTTGTTTGCCAATAATAATACTTCATTTTGAAATTAAAAAATACAACTCCTTTAAACTCTTTATTATGTAAGTCTCAAACCCTCAACCGTAAATTCATTATCCACATAAGGGCTATACATTCAAAAAACATTCCGTTCCCCAATTCTGTTGAACAATATCTCTTACATTTTTTTTTCTGTGCATTTTGGAGACCATCTAGAATGGTGGACCTGTAAGACTAGATACATCAAAATCACATTGAAGTATTAGTCTGCCTTGATTTATTATTCAACAATCATAATAGTGAAAACGATTAATTGTCTGGCGGTAGCCAAATAATGGGGTCATTGATGCGGGGAACTTTGAATTCCTTTGAATAGAAATTGGGCCAAGGGCCAGCTAGTCTTTAGGAAATCCATTTCAACTACTTCACATGGGTAACTTTTTTCAGCATCTGGAGAAGATCCGCAATGCACGACTCCAAAGGCATCCCGTAAAAATGACATGGGTAGTCACTACAGTCACCCAACAACTCCTCAAAGCACAGCACCTTCACCTGGCGCACCAATGAACTCAATGCACGAAGATTATGGTGAAATAGGTAGCCCAAGTTGGCAACGCACGCCTGCAAGCCCAGTAAGTTTATTTTGATATTCCATTACTCTTTTAGATTTTTCAAAAGTGTTTTTATGAGTGTGGTTGTGATTGCACAGCACTGTTGTGAAGCCATATTATGTTCCAATCGTTTTTTATTCACTCTGTCCAAGAAATGTTATATTTTTGTTTTATCGGCATATCCATGTTATGGTAAAATTTGTGTTTTCCTGTAGTTTATTGAACCTGCCATACCTATTGTTGCATAATGTTTCTAATACATCATTTTAATTGGTGTGTGAAATTTTTTGAAATTTGAATCAATATTTTTATAAAAAGATGGACCAAGAGTTATTAATGGTTTTTCTGTAGATTGGATTTCCGAGTTACACAACATTTTGGACACTTTCAAAAATCATTTTCAAATAATAAACAGTATTGGCTACATAGTTATCGTACCATTACAAAAGTTGAATTCAATACAGGATATAAAATTCTTTTAGTAAGCCTCTACCTTCAGGTGAGAAACGTAGAATTTCATTCTGTTCCAATATAGGATGTGGAAATTTTCAGCGCAATTGGACAACTGCTAAATGATCTGCTCATAATCATATAACAATGAAACAGAGTAAACCGAAAACTTTTGTCCGAAAGGGTTCGCCTATATTTGCTCGACCATGGTCTCTTTTTTTTTCTAACATCAAGACAATCCTATTAATTGGTTGAGAACGATAGAATGTTCAAATGGACTTTCCCGGCCATCAAATATCGGAACTTGTACGTGCTGAGAAAGATCGTGGTCTTACGCTTTATAGTTAGATTTCTAGTCCAGCCCAAGCACATATTACTACTTCACCACAACAAAAATTTATATCACAACAATGTGAAAGAGACAACGTTTAACACGCCCCAAGAAAAAATTTCATAGGTTTTTCGTTTTTTATTTTCTTCTGCTCGTAAAACAAAGTTATGAACACAGTTTTCATCTGTTACGAAAAGTTATTCAACTCTTTGACCTCTACATACAACGTAATTTACAACGTCTTTCTCATGCTACTTGCATTTGAAATATTTGCCGAGAAAAAATTTCTTGCAAAGTTACAAAAGATGAAAAATCGTAGTTTCATGTTTTTCTTTGTCATAAATTGAGCCATTCCTTGGCACGACTTTTTATCCAAAATAAAAACGCATTTTAGAATGTTACTTTTTTTGACAATATTAGAACTGTAATTCTTTTTATTTATGAGGTCTGCTGAATTCATTTTTCTTATTTAACTTGCTTTACAGCTGTATTTGACAGATTTTAACAGGATTTAAACTTTTATTTGAAAGTGGTTGACAGTGTTTAATGCTGAATTTCAATATGATTTGAAATATCTGAAAGAACAAATAAAATTATAAATTGAAAAAATAGCTGAAGAAGTAACAATTATAAATAGCAATAAATACATTGGATTCAAACTGCCCGCCTTTTCTATTTTGGCCTTTCTTCAGTTCCTACCCTTCAGAGCGGAGAGGGGTTCGTATTTTTCAATTTGTATGAAATCTTAAGCAGTAGCTAGGCAAATGTCTTGTTCTTACTTTCATTTCGTCACAGAATCGTCACGGTGTTGATAACTGCCACCCAATTGACTCTATATCCTAGACTATTAGACTGCTTGATTATCTCTTTCTTCTTTTATGTTTTTTCATTCTGTCGACGCCCGTTTAGCTCCTTTAGGCCTCTTTCACAAGGGGAGCTTCACGTCTCTCGCTCCCAAGAGAGGGGAAGGCTCTTGGCACAAAAATGCAACGAGTCCAATGGAGCTTCCAGACGAAGAGCTGGAGCCACGTGGCGGCTCCCCGTGTGAAAGAGTCCTAAGTGTTTTCGACACTGAAGCAATGACAAATTCCTATTGTTTTAATTTTTTGTCTCTCCCTAGGCATCACAGGTATCGTCTTTTCTAAGAAAAGTTCTCTTTTTTTTAGTCATACTAAATCCCATTTTACGAAGTCAAGGCATATTCAGCTCAGACATTTTTTTCAACAATTTTCAATTAACTGGAAATAATTTCAATTCGATCTGAATGATATTGCTAGCAATCTTCGAAGACTCTCTGAAGGAGTGGTGAGATTTATGATACTAGAGGTATAGTTGTGGAGATAGTAATATAGTCCAGAATATCACATGTTGTGTGTGCGTTGACGAGCGGTTTGTCAAAGTTTTCGCAATACCGCATGTGACTGAGAAGCTTGTGCAGATACACTGAAAAGGCATGGGTAGGGGAGACCGAGAATAATTGGCATAAGGGGTTTGTTGGCACACTACTTTTATTTCATGCCAGCCTGGATTTAGAGCGCTGTCGTGTTCTTGCTAGTAGTGAGGCGAAAGGTGATAAGTTTTGACTACATGGCCATTGAAAATTCATGCATTTTGGCAAGTTCCTATTTCTGATCATCCTAAAATAAGATAGTCTAAATTGTTCAGAAGTCGTAACTTGTGCGAGCAATGGATTAACGGAGCCTTACCTTTTAACGTGCGATTACCCAGCACGGTGGCCCGGCGGAGAATCGAACCCCGGTCTTCCGCTTGAAAGGCGGATGTGCTTACCTCTACACTACCGAGTCTGACTTCACTTGTTATTCGGAAGTGGAAAACATCTCTACTAATACCCACTATATGTGAGTGTAGTAAGATGGTCAAGAGATATCCAACATAACCAAATTTTCAAATCATCTATTGATGATTCCAATTTGGTTGGTGAAACACGGGAGGTCGTCGACATATGACTTTGGAGTGTGTCTACATGACAACAGTACTGGATGGAGCCTGTGAAGTCACCAGGAATTCGGATCTCCTTCTTTGCAGTGGGGTAGTCATAACTCTGTCACAAAGTTGAAACCCTTTCAACAACTCCACTTCTGCGGCAACATGAGGATAAACCGATGCATGGTGTCTTCTTTAATAACATTGAAGTTCTTGGCTTATCAAAACGCCTATCCGTTGCCTTTTCAGGTTTAGTGAGTTGAAGTTAGAAACTGAGAAATTCATCATGACCTGCTAGAATGGTGTTTCTAATACCTAGTCGCGTCATGGGTATAGAGGTTCCTGACACCGGTGTAGAGCTGCCGTGAGATCCAAATGCACTTGCTGTTGACATATCCAGTATATGCGGTCTCAGCCTATATGCATCGACATAACGCGGCCCTAAGAGTGCTTTATTACCACCTACGGCACTTTTACGGTAGTGACGAGAACCAGCGTAGCCCTACGCCAGAGTAAGAAGATATTTGTTGTGGAGAAAGAGAGAGAAAAACGAATGAATTATCGAAATCTTCTCTTCGAGCTCCGCAGACTCCATCTAGACTACTCTGTTGAAATGGTAGTGGCTTTGTTGAATTCCTTGGTGGAATACTACCATCTCTACACTCGAATCTCAAGATCATGCCTATCTTTCGTATTGGGATGAAAATGTTGTCCGGACAAATGTAGAAGGCTGTCAATCTTGAATCAGTACGTCTGCTTAGGGCCGCCAATTTTCAGATCCAAGAATCATTCACCTCGCGGTGTGGGGAGTGCTTATTGGTTGGCAACACCGGCGCACCCTCCCAATGTGTTGGAGCTTCGTAGGCAGGGACCGACCGACGCAACTTCAGAAAAATAATAACAGACATCTTTGTTATCAGAAAGATAAACAGAAGACGATATTCAGTTTTTGACAGGACACTTGTCAGCGACTGTTTCTCTACTATCGTGCGGCGTCACAAACAGATGTGACACACGTGATGAGGAAATGTTACAGTTGCGTTGCTTTTTTATTTAGTGAATTATTAAAGGTTGAGGTCGCATTTTTGTTTTGTGTTGTCTTAAGATAGATAGATAGATACTTTCCTATTCCAAAATTAAAATCAACAGTTGTGAACAACTGAGCAAACTATGTCAAAGGTCATTTTTATTAGTTACAGAATGATGTGAAACTATGACAAAAAAAATTTGGCATATATGCTCTGCTACCGGGTCGAGTCGCTATTAATAGATATAAACGGAATTTTCACTGTGTCTGAAATGTTGTGCACCAAAGGAAATAATATGGCTTATTTGTTGCAACCACCAAAAATTCTGATAAGCAAAATTTATATCGAAGCTTTTTGAAGTTTTACATCTGTGATCGTTTTATTTTTGTATTGACATTGAAGCTTACTGTTATCAACTCGTTCCCACCCAAATATTTCTCTCAGTTTTATTCGCAAGAGAAAATATTCTCAATTATTATTGAATTGGATTGGATCGAGTGTAATTCTACAGGCGATTTGAGCTAACTGGCGGGTATTTCCAGGTGTTTAACAGTCATGCGCCTCCTCCGGACACGTATCGCTCAAAGGTTTATATGAAATAATATTTCTTTTTTGTTGTGCTGAAATCAAGTGCATGTCATAGCATGTGTGGCATGTCCCTTAGTGCATGTTATACGTTTAGAATAGAAATTTAATCATATACTGTAAGGGTCTAAGGATATCAGAAAAATATCACATGGAACGTGATATACCATGAGTCTCTAAACGTTTATTCTAAGAATTGTATTCGTTATGTTAAAAATTCTGTGACTTGCAAAACCCATTAATGAAATATGAAGACAAGTCTTTAGGTGTCTTGAATGATCTTCAATATTCTCTCGTAGATGAATCAAAGTTTTTCAAGCAAGTCATAAACTGACTCTCAGTCTACAGAAGACAGCAATATTTTGTTTCAAGGGTTTACTTAGTAAAACAAAGACTTCTGTTACATATATTATCATTCCGAATATTTCACACCAAAAGTGCTTACTGGCATTCATATATTTTGTTTTTATCATTTACAAAAACTTATGACAATCCTTCAAGATGCTCGTAATTTTTGTTATTCAATCATTACCAGTATTAACTAATCTTGAAATTTTGAATTGATCCTTTCCTAATTAAATATATCCCCCCTTTCGTGTGGAGAAGACTTCGAGTTTACCTTTCTCCTTTTTCAAAACCATTGAAGATGTTCTGTCGCGGGCGACTGTTTTTGTCGACAATGAAATGTCCCGTCGGTAGGTGGAAAGATAAAAAATGTTCGGTGTTTTGTCTGTGTTTTTGTAAACTGATTTTTCTATGTGGAAACGGTCGGCGACATAATTACTGTATTTAAAGTGTTAATCTGTGATGGGTACAAATTTCAACTATCGGCACTAGGCAGGCTATTTTTATTAATTTGTTGTATTATTGTTCATTTCAAACAAGAATGAGATTTAATTTTCCTTCGTAGAACATGAGCGAAAAAAACAATGGACAATAGAAGAATGCAGCAATTTAATTGCTGTTCGTGTAGTAGAGACGATAGAAAACAGTTCACAACAAAACACGCAACTCAGAAGTTTTTGTCTGTTTGGTGAAATTCGAGTGTCGAGATTGTTTTCGAAACTGAAAAAAGTTGTTTGTTTCTGTTTTTGAAAACGAAATTAGTCGCAAGCGAGTCCGTTTGGTGGAAATCCACCTCAAAAAGTGTAACATTCGTTTTTTGCAGATTTTTTTATAACGTTTTTTTTTGTCAATATCTACTGAATCAAATTCAAAAAGTAGGTAGCGTTGAAAAAGAAATATGTTATCTTTCAAATGAGATATCACTCGATCCTTAATCTCATTCAGGATTTATGGGTTAGATCGCTCTCCGTCGAGAGGATGGAGATCCCTTTAAAAATTAAAATCGAAGACGAAATTGGCCCTGTTTCATTTTTGTTGGCTCACCATATATAGTATAATGGCCACATAAGCAATCTTGAATGAATTTGAATTTTATGAACTTACTGTATCATATAATTTTATTTGTTCAAGTTTCACATTTTTGATCATTTGTATAATAATTTTGCTGAGTGAATAACAACGTAATAGGTGCAGGCAGCCAGATTTCATTGATGTAAATTTCCTCTTCCTTTCTGTGGAATTTGTTTTTGTCAACCTAACACTCTGTCGCCTCTTTATATAATTTCAGACGGTAACTCTGTGTTTTATCGAAGACTTGGGTCTTTTCAAACGCTATAACGTGGGTTCCTTCTCCAGACGTATATTTCGCTACTGTTGATTTGTCGGTATGTCACAAGCGACAATTTCTCTTGTACTCAGAGGGCCGGGTACTTGCACTTCTTTTCGTTGTTCCAATGTAGACCGATCCACAGCTACGAGAGTTTTCCTTGGCCTGAATATCGATTTCTGTTGTGTTTCTCCACTACCCTCACGATCCAGTCGGTAACATTTTTCCCATATGGCAGGAAAGCTTGACAGAGCCATTTGAAAAAGACTTGTTTACTGGATAGTATTACCCGCTCAAAAAGGTTTCGTTATACCCATTTCATTTGAAATCATTTTTCGAAAGAGTTCTTATCACTAAACAATGCAAATTCCATTAGTGTAGCGGATAAGTGAGTGGGCAATCTGCCAATGGAACTCGACCGTGCGTTCTAATTTGTAGCAAACGATACGTTTTTTACCAAGCCTAGTAATGGCGTTCGGTGACAATATTGTAAATTGCAATATTATTGAGTTTTGATTCTTTATAGTGCTGATCCCACTATTGCTATCTCGAAAATGGTAGGACTTACAAGGTGGTTCATTTAGGCAAACATTGCCTTTTCGGGGGGGTTATATAGATTGTTTTTAGATCACGACTATCAGTGGCCATTTTGTGATATTTGCAAAACAGTCAAAATGCAGGATTTTGTTTATTGGTTATACCGCCTCAATTTCAAATAATATTGAAACAAAGTAGACGACCTTTTTTTGCTATTTCATGTTTGTTTCGATCTGATATGAAAAAATTTTCAATGCGACGTTTCTTCCATTTCATTCCATCATCAACTTTTTTCTATATGTCTTTTCTGACGTTTCCGTCGTTAGATCACCAACGTCCGGTTATATAGTTTTCCGTCAGATATCTGAAAAACATTTTTTGTATTGTATTGAAGACATATATTGCAATACATAGAGATCTAGCAGGTAGATGTGAATACCCTTGTATTTCTTCGATTTTTTGTTACTCCTGTGTTACAAAATTTGCGAAGTGTCTGATGAATAATTTGAATTTGAAAGAAAATAAAGTAAATTCATTATACTTGTAACACTTATTCGCAATGTCTTTCCTCCTTTTCATTTCATTTTTGGAATCTATTTTTATAGTTTTTTTCACGTAACGTAAATAAATAGTCATAATCCGTTGAAATGTCTCAAGAATTATTATTTTCTTGTACTGTCGTGAAGTAGCAGCAACGTGAAAAACCTCCAATTTTACCATGCTTTCTACACAAAAATATATTGATGTTTGGTCTGGCGATCTCGGAAGACCAAAGAGCAGGTCCTTTTCGTCCGATCCATTTTATTTTCATTAGGTTTTTTCCAAAGTTTTGTCCGTTTTTATGAGTCTACTTTAAGCTATAATATCTCAGTGAATACTTATTCAATTGAATCGAAATAAGCGCCATTTGAATTAGCGCACTTTTGCTAACGTCACACAAGTCAATCAATTCCGTCAGCATAAAAATGGTGTAATCGGAATTCGACGACGTTTTTCCTGGTCCTGATTGGCGACGGTTTTACCGGTGTGAAAGTTATCGAAGGGCTTGAAAAGGTGGTAGTCGGTTGGCGAGAGGTCTGGGGAGTATGGTGGGTGAAGCAGAACTTCCACGCTCAATTCGTTCAATTTTTGGACGTTGATTTGTGAAACGTGCGGACGGGCGTTGTCGTGGAGCAAGATCGGGCCAGTGCCGGCTGCTGTTGATGCAATTTTGGGTGCATTTCGTCGATTTCCTCATAATAAGAATTTGCTCTGATAGTTTGTCCCGGTTGCAGAAAGTTATAATGAATCACAACAGCCGTTGACCACCATACAGTAATCACGATCTTTTTTGGGGGGGTTTCGGCTATGGGAAGTGCCTGGGTGGCTCATGGGTGTCCAACCACCGTCCTGATCGTCTCCTGTTGTAAAGGATCATCTTCTCTTCATTACACGTGACGATCCGATAAGAAAAAGGTCGTTTTTGTTGCGCAAAAGCAAAGATAAACAGACTTCGAAACGTGACAATTTGTGTCGATTATTAAAACCGTGAGGCACCCACTTTTCGAGCTTCTTGACCTTTCCAATTCGTTTTAAACCATCAAAAACCGCATGGCAGCTGACACCCAGTTCTTCCACCGTCCCAAGCACCGTGTATCAATTTCTAATTTGACGAAAATAATAATTTTTTCACGGCTCTTTGTGAGCCAAAATAACAAGTAGTGCTGAATAGCGGACAAAGAGGAAGAATGGTTTTAAGTGATTGTTCTTTTGAAAATAATATTTTTCATTATTGCGAAAAAATGCATCTGGTGCATCTGAAACTATTTTCAAAACGTTTTTTTTTGTGCTGCAAAATATTTATATAAAACTTTCATTATCGATATGTTATTATTCAGTGACCAGCGCGGTCTATTGAAAAAATGTGTGGGAGAATACTCATTAAGTTTACTGGTGTTGAGATGATATTTGTATATCTTATTATTATTGTTCATTGTCTAATTGTGAAAAAATGTTTAAGAATGTATCTCATTGAAGTCACTTTGTCGACATTATTAATAATTCGCTTCTCTTCAACTCCGTATAACTCTGGCTGGGTTCGACAGTGTTTTTTATCTCCCAATGAAAGTATTTTTATTCAGAACTGGAAAATAATGCTTATAATGAATTATATTGTTGAACAATGAATTCACTTTCGGAAAATTGCCAATTTGTCCTCTTTGTAGAGTAATCATTTGGAATTGATGTCTTTTTCTTTTGATGATATTGTTATTGAATGTGAAAAACATTCCAATCGTGTAGCAAAGCGCTCCTTTATGGCTCCTCTCAGCAATTTTTGATGGTTTTGCGACAATTTAGGGTGAAAATTGTATATAGACATTTTGCAGATTTCTGTTTTAAATGAGGACCAACACTCTTTGTGTTCTGCTTAAATTTAATTAGAATGGAAACGATACCTTGATTTTGTATCATCATTTGATGTGTGATTTTTTGTGATATCCTTAGAAAAATTTTAGTGTAATTGTCTATTAGTAGTTTTACGATGTCTTGTAATTTTGGTAATTCGTAAGCAACAAGTATAGCTATACTGTATCAGGATTTTTTCTACAATTATTTGTTGAAATCCGCTTGGATCAAAAGCATAATAATTTCAAACGTAATGATGATCTTTCGTACACGTTTTCAGATTATAACCGAGTTGTTTGTCTGTCTACCACTATAAAAATTTTCAACACTGATTCAGTATTTGGTGCTGAAATAGAACTGGTACGATAAAACATTTAACGGATTTTTTATCAAAAACATTACACTGATGATTGTCAAATTAAGTTGATCATCTCATTTTTGTTATTTTGTCTTTTTTATGTTTAAATGTTGTGAAACACTTGAAAATTCGTATCTCTGGTTTGCGCTGTCATTTAATATAAAGTGCGAACGTATATTTTGAATGAAATATACAACTTTTTCTAAGGTAACCCCTCCCGATTCAAAACTATTGGCTGATATGCCCTATATGGTATAAAACATTACTACCCTTGACAACTATTTTCCCACGGGGTTATCATTGTAGCTACTTTTTGAACAGTTCTCGTATAAAAATGAAATAGGGAGTTGCTGAATTTTCTAAAGAAGAGTATTTTTTCAGCAAAAACTGTTAATTAATGACTTTATACATTTATATCTAGGGATGGATTTATAATAGATAATTCATTCAAGGCGTTCCAAAACTTAGTCTCTTCCATGAAACTCAGAAATGGGTATATTCAAACATTTTCAAGAATGTGTAACAAGGAAGTGAAATTTACCACCTGATTTTCATATTATATAGACCTTCGAAGCAAAAATTCACATATTCATTAAACCTGTTCATTTTCGAGTTACGAGGGAAAGTCAAGATTTTATTGAAATTCCCCGAATATATTTTGTATACTATTTTTCAAATAAAAGGCCTATATACTCCCACTTTGGAATTCCTTGTGATATATAAATATCTGACACATCTGTATTCATCTTCATACTGGAAAGGAGTTTTTCGATTCAGTGTAGTGTTTTCAGATAATTTATTTTTTTCAAGATATACAATTCATGTAATATTGTATTCTTGCAAAAGTCCGTTTTATATAGTCATGGAAACACAGAAAGGTTGTCATTATTAATTTCAATACTTTATATCTCGAAAATTATTTGAACGATTTGATAAAAATTTTAGAAAAGGATATTCGATATATGTTCATTTATCAAAATAACACATTTTGTTATATTATCTTCAATTTTGATTGCTCATTTCATAATACCACCAATACATAACAGAAAGAAATAGTGCTGCTTACTTATGACTGAAGTTTAGACGTGTTTTGTGAACTGAAATTAAATGAATTATTGTTTGTGACTCAATTAGTTTGTAATTAATCACAGAATAACTAGAAATTAATTGTTGACACAGTTCACAAAAAATGTATGTCTTTCTAAATGCATATTAGACATTTGACAAAGCCTTGATCAATTTCATCACATTTTCAACTTTACTGTGCTTTACTCAACGTTTACTGTGCTGTTTTACCTTAACAAATAATAGTTTCATGCTCTTACTAACTATTCAAAATAAACATTGCATGACTCCAATTATGTCCTACTATATATCCCATTCCATAAGCTTTGTTGAATCTTTAATATGTATTTTTTAGAACTACCAAAATTACTGTGACACGTTGCAGGCGGTACAGAAGAACAATTTGATGATTGACCATATTTGAGTCCTTTTCAACTGAATTGAAATTTAAATTTATGTAGTTTTTTTGTATCAATATTTGAAATGAGTAAAATTCAAGCAACCCAAGTTGACGAATAAATAGACACAGGTTTATAGATATTTACTGGATTATCAATTTTATATTGTTTATCAACTTTAAAAATTTCTATACAAAATTGCACTTTACAGTTTATATTTCAATGAGATGAATGAAAACTGTTTTTGTCTAATTTCCGCTAGGTATTTTATTCTTACGACTAGTTTCGGGTTCTAACCCATTATCAAGTATAAACTAACTTGATAACGGGTTAGAACCCGAAGCCGGACATAAGAATAAAATACCTAGTGGAAATTAGACAAAAAGTGTTTTCATCTCATTAAAGTGATCGTGAATTTCCACTAAATAAACAAGTCATCATCAACACAGTTCTAGATTATACTATTCGTGCTTATTTCGCAGGAACCGCAATTCAGTTGATTGTAGTCAAATATGGTTGATTTGTTTTTTGTCCATGTTGCTCTTTGTATTGTGACCAATGTGTGTTTCCAGAAATCCGACAACCTTAGTAAGCTGTACGAGATGGATGATAATCCTGACAGGAAAGCTTGGTTAGACAAGCTGCTTGCGTTTATGGATGATAGGAGGACCCCTATCACCACATGTCCGACTATCTCTAAGAACCCCCTTGATTTGTTCCGCTTGTATATGTTTGTTAAGGATCGTGGGGGCTTTATGGAGGTTTGTACCTTGGTTAATGTGCGTTTTTCATACTCATACATTCCTCAATTGATGGTTAATCTATAATACAAATGTACTTATAAACATTGAGATTTACTAACACATGTTTTTTAGAGGATTTTGCATAAGAATTTATTGGTGAGATGAATAATTCCAAAAAAGATATCGTATTATATTATGTAGAGTAATTACATTATTGAAATAACGCCAAAATGAATCACACTAAACTAGTCAAGTCGTGAGTAAAACGTTTAGATAAGTCTCGGCCTTTTAACTTTCACTTCTGGGGAATATCTCCGTCTAATTCAATAGGTGACTCATGAAGTCATTTTAAATCACAAACACACTGTTACTTTATTTCTTAACTAAATTGGTGATTATATGATTTTGAAAATCCACCCATGATGAATTACCTTTGGAATACATCAACTTCCAGATAGACATAAAAATTTTCTTAAAATTTCAATTATTAGTTGATTCAAAACACCGTCATATATATTGAAAACTGATTTATTAATTAAAAATAAGTGAAAAAATGATCGTACCCAAAACAGTAAACATCGTTTCACCCGGTATACTGTAAAGGAGAACGATTTGTGACGCAAAAATTTTTTTGCTATTCGTGATGATGCTGATAGTATCAAGTGTAAAATACTCAAGAATAATATTGCTTCAAATTATTGAGTTGTGCTGAATAAATTTTAATTTGAACTGAATTCAATATTGCTTTAGGAAAATTAATTAGTGTTCGACCCAAACTGAGCAGGAGCTTGTGATATAGTTTTGCCGTTTTTGGAATGTTTGTTCTTCGTTTTCAAATGAATAGCACGGCAAAATAACACAATCCAATTAAACATATTTGAACATAACGTATTTTCAGAAACATACAATATAAATATATACTGAAAAAATTCTAGGGTTGTTGAATCTTTTAAGTTCCAAAAATAATCGACATCAATGTTTTGGCTGGTTTCCGGGTTTTGCCGTGGCCTTCTTTGGTTTTTGAGTCATCTGTATATAGGTGGCTTGGGTACTTATGTTTCAAGTACTTGAGTACATGAGAAAATTTATGCAGGGCACATCTCAGTGTGGAAGGGTACCGTTGTGAAAACATTGGTTCAAAAATTTCTAGTGTGACAAGATGGGTGCCAAAATCTTGACATTAAGGTATCGGTCAACAAATTATCTTTAGGAAAATAGTTACACCATCAATTGAAGAACATCGTTTCGTACAGTATCTTAACATACACCCTTACAGGTAACTAATAGTAAAACGTGGAAGGATATTGCTGGTATGCTAGGGATTGGTGCTTCATCATCCGCCGCTTATACCCTGAGGAAGCATTACACTAAAAATTTGTTAGCGTATGAATGTCAGTTTGATAGAGGTGGTATTGATCCTCAGCCTATAATAAACAAGGTGGAGGCGACATCGAAAAAGAAAAACGCCAAGGCTACTTCGGTACCTTCACCGGGTTCCTCCAACTCGCAGGATTCTTTCCCACCCGGCTCTGGAGGAGCTTCAATGGACGGGTATAGCGGTTATGGTGGTTATCCTCCAACGGGGAATGCCGATTATCCTCCACAGAGGCCTTCGTCGCAGTCTGCTCCTTCACCTCACGGAAGTAAGTATTAGTATAAGGTTTAAGGTTTTTTTTCCTACAAGGGACCCTTCAATTATGTCACAGCTTCTTCAGAGTTATATATTTTTTAAATTTTCACAACAAGACGTAATTTCTTTTAGCATGGTTCTCACACACTATGTGGAGTAACTGTAACCAAGCAGATAGTTGAATTTTGATGCGTTGAAAAATTGACTTGGGTGTCATATTATCCAGAGTCTTTTCATAAATAAATTAACAAAGATATATTGAATTAATTACTGATAAAGTTATATACCCTCGTACAGAATGTATCGGTACTTTTTCCATAATGTCACAAACGTGAATAGGGTGCCTCATCGTAGGTAAAATATTACTAAAGAGAGATAAATATATAGAAATTGTGAAAACACGTAATTCAAATCAACCTATGAAATTTAGAAGCCCGAATTATCATTGAATCTCAAACCCTTGATGATTGTAACACAAAGTTTTTGGTAAATTTGAATAACCCTCAACTTGAAATACTAATAAAATGAGGGGAAAAAATAATGACACTTTGCTTCATAAAGGTCAACGTTGTTAAGATTATGCTTTTAAAAGAGACGCTTTATACGAAACTCAAAACAAGCACCAACTTTCTGTTTTTGAATCCACATCGAAACACTATTTTCCATTCATTCCAAAACTAACTTATTGAATGTTTGAATTTAGTGAGAAACTTTTCACAAAAAATATCTGAGGCGCAAGAAAATTTGAGAAAATTGTTGTATTATCATACTAACAATTTGAAAACTTCAGTCAGTCAGGTCAAGTCGATTTTATATCAAAAATTCAGTTTTGTGTTGATTTTGGTATTTTAAAAATATTGGCAATAGCAGAAAATTATGTGGCAACTTAATGACGATTTGAAATACAATTAGTAATTAATGTAAATGTAAAAAAAATATATAAACATATGGCAGACAAGTTTTCTGGAATGTTAAATCCTTTTTTTTGTAAAAAACCACGTTCGCTATGACCAACGAAAGTCTGTCATTAGAAACGCCAATTAAATCAACATGACATTTGTTAAGATTGAGTGCATTCGAAATTGGCTTGGACATTGTTTGATGTTCGAACACAGATGCAAAAAATTTCGCAAAAAGATTCATAATATCAATATAATTAAGGCTCACTTCATCATTAAAAGATACTGAAGATGGATAAGAGTTGGCATTATTTTTTAAACTGGCATATTTCCAGAAGGTACGTGAATCATTGATAATATTGTTTTCGATTTTCGTTAAATATTCTCTAAAGCATTGTTTAGTTAAAATTCATTTGTGAGATATCGAGCTACAGAAACACATGACAATAAAACGGACAAAATGTTTGATACAACCTAATGGAAAAGCGTTTTCTCGATTTATACAAGTCTCTCTGAATTTAAGATTATTTTGAGGCTTGTGATAGTAAAAATCTATTGTGATAGTCATTTGTTTCCATTCTTGTAATTGGCATGAAGGTAACGAGTCACTTCGAAAGCTACATATATGATTTCTGTCATGCCACCATGCAAATATTTCAAAGATTCTATTGATAGAGAATTGAAAACATATTTTTTTCTCATTTTCAATATTGTGGTGCGTGAAAAATATCAACATTTTTTCTCTGAAACCCCCAAGAATGATCTGGAAAAAATGTTTGGAAAAACATTGTAATGATATGAAAAGTGTGTTGCTTTTTGCAAAGTATTCAAACATCACCTATGCGCACAATCTCTTTCATTATATCCGTTTCCTATAACATTTTGGCCGTCGTAAATTTGGTAATGGTCTTTCAGTTTTCCGTCAACAGGTCGCGTGTTGAATAACTCTTTATTTTAATGTCAACACAATGAGTCAAAATATGCTTTACTGCCCAAGCATCATTAAGTCTCGGTAACAAATCTGTAAAATGCGTGAACGTGAAGATCAGGAAAATTGTTTTGACAGCTTAAAAGGTGCAGTTAATACGTGCCGAATGTGTGAATAATAAAATGAAAATAACAATGAAAATATCCACGTTACGTATGTATCCTTGGTCAGGTTAATGAAATATACATAAAAGTCAAACTCCCTGAAACTAAAATGCGACATTAGTTTTTAATGTCTTGTATATGATTCTTGCAAACCCAAACAATTCGATAAGTCGATGGACAACCCGCTCTGTACAGTTCGCACACTTCCTTTATCGCGACAGGTTCGAACAGAACAAAAACACCTGAGACTTTTTTGCACGCCTCATCATTTTTTCTACTGCCTATGTCCTGTGAAATTTAACAAGGCGTTCAGTTAGTTATATACTTACCATTGGTTGGGTCAAGTGTTTCCTAATGCCAATCTTATATAAAAGACAAAATGAATCAGTTGGGTTTTAATTCGGACGAGTATGTTTATAACAGGAACATATTTTTTTATCATGGATATGATAGATATGCAGGTAAATCATTGTGAGCTTTTGATTATATTCTTTCATTTAAAATCCAAATAAACAATTCGAGTTTACTTCTTAAGTATAGGTAGATGTTGATATTTTGCTCGTAAAAATTCATTTGAAAATTGTTAATGATAATTTCACTTTGTTAGTAAACTGTTTTGGGTGTCTCTTCGAATTGTTTGTTGTTTGTCAAAATCAAAACAAGTAGATATGCCATTCTCAAAATTCAAATATTTTATCTCTTTCTGGTTTTTTATTTGTGAGATCAACTCACAATTGAATTATCAATGTTCTGTTTTAGTAAATTCGAGTCGAATAAGTATATATTTACATTAAATGAAATGGAATATTGCACACTCGAAATTCGTCCAACTTTTATGGAGTAGTTCTCTCTCTCTCTCTCTCTCTCTATACCTAGTGAAATTACTTGTTTTCTTTATACGTCGTAAATTCTTCAAAAGTTCACTTCAGTTTTGAAGTTATAGAAATTTTATTTTTTTCTTCGGAGCTTCTCTCGAGTGTAGTTTCCACTTATTGACTTGTAAGTAGTATTCATGAAGGGGGCAATAAGTTGTTTACGGTGATAACACATAAAACTTAGACATATTCAAAAGTACCTTGGAATAATATACAGGGTGTAGCCAAAAGAGAGGGACAAACTGCGAGGATGAGTTGTATTGCTGAAACAATGAAACGAGTTTCCGTGACACTGGCAATCGCCATTTTTTCTAAAGGGACCTTGATTGTATACACTTGCTCATATTTCCATTGTTATGTTGATTACAACTCGTTACCAAGCTTGTTCCTGTCTTTTCCTCTGTAGAATGAAATATTACTGTAATATAATAACATCAAGCTTTATGAAAAGTCTCCATGTCCAAAATTGAGCGAATTCTATTAACATGTATAGTAAATTTAGTGTATTATGTGATGAGTACTTCTATGTGTTTTCATCGGATGACAATTCATTGCCGGCCCTTAAGATCCATCATGTAACATATATTTTAACCACCAAGGTTCAGGAGGGGCGAATCATCTTAACAGTGCTGCCCCGGGTGGACCCAGTCCTGCAGGTGGGGCTTCTGACAATGTAAACGTATCAAATCCGTTTGATGATGTATCTCCAAGTCCCCCACCTAGAGGTGGCCCTTTCCCTGTTGGGTCGCATCCCCCTTACCCAGGAGGAGCACCACCTCGGCCAACAGGTCAAAATTATTCTGGGCAACCTGGATACCAGTATCCAGGACCGGGACCTGGATCGGCTGCACCTCCAGACCAGTATTCACCTTATCCAAATAGTTCAGGTAAGTTGTTGATGGAGTGAAATTAAATGAGGCCAATGAAAATATTTATACATCGAAAGTGCGGCTGATCGTTTTAGTAGAATAGGCTCAATTTTGGACATACTTTTCAAATACTCTAACGATACATTAATGGGTGTGGATGATAGGTACTCATTCATGTGTAAGTCCCAAATAACTAGTGGGGATAGTGTAATACTCAGGTCATTTGTCAAAACTTATCTAAGGAACAAAAGAAGGTGTTTAGGTGACCCCCTTTGTTTCGCAGGAAAAAATGAATTGTAATTGGTAAATTGTTAAGGTATTGAAATAAAATGAACGTTCTAACAATGAATTTATCATTTCGGCTCAAGGTATAGGAATGATTCCTTACTATATAAATGTTTTATTGTCAAAGAAGATTTTTATTTTTTGTTTTTCCATTGTATTATTTCCAGATTGGAAAGTCAGTGAGTGGTTTGCAAGATTCTCTTTATTTATTTATTTATTTTGAGGATCAAACGAATAAACAGTTTTAAAGAGTTGGTATGCTTATTAAATTAGTTTTATTGGTAATTTCCCATTTTGATATTCCATAGGTAATAACTTAACGCCCCATTGTAATATCACTAGGCAGAACGGAAAGTTTACAGAATGCAAAAAAAGGCAATGCATATTTTTTGTGTCAGAACCAGATTATAATCAAATGGTTATAGACATTTTTTTCTTATTTAGAGTAGAGTAGTGTCATTAGCAAAACTATATATTCGTCTTGTAAATGGCATACTGCAGAGATCATTAATGTAAACAAAAAAAGAGAACTGGGCCTAAACTGATCCATGTGGTACACAATTACCATTTGCCTTAATTCACTCAACTCCCCAGCAAGCGTTTCCTATTCTTTTTGGTTTACTGCTTCGATACTCCTAGAAGAAAAATTTCTTATGTGTACTAAATTAAACATCGGAAATGATAAGAGTCGCCCTTTTTATTGTATTACCTTGTAATCACCAGTTTCAAATGCACATACATTAACTATAGTAGTAAAAGCAACGAAATATTTCGAAATAGTTCTGTAAGTTGAGAATTTAAAAAAAATCTTACAAGGAGTTTCGCAACTCAACAAAGTGCTATCAAAATGGACACCAAAAAGTGTTATAGTAGAACTTTGTTCTATTTACCATTCAATTCTAGGGAGAGTTCTCAACACGGTTTTTGATAATTAAAAAATCTTGAAAAACGAGTTTTATCATTATTGAGGTAGAGAGAATTTACTGGAAACCAAGTATTTAATGTTATAGTTCTTTGGAACAGAGATGTTTATGTTGAGGTTTCTGTATTTTCAATTGAATTTTCAATGCTGTCTAACATAATAAATAAGACGAATTATTTTGAAATGTACTATATCCATGTTAGTTTTATTATTAAAAATATTCAATATGAAACTACTGATTCGAAAAAAATAAATGAATTTTTTTGCTAATATCTTCACAAAAGCAGTTCTAATTCCAAAGTTGTCTTCGAAATATTGACAAGTACTTGTATCATGAAAATCTTTACAGATCAATGAGACTGTAATGAAATTTCTTCATTTTCGATTGATGAATTGTTTTATTAATCAGGTATTAGTAATCACTATTCAAATGTAAATATTCAGAACAATCTTATCAGCTTCATTACACATTTTCTTCAAGTCATTATGTAAACATTTGTTTCGGATGTATAGTTATAATCTATAACGGAAAGCAGTTTTGTATGGTGATAATAAAAAATGAATGTGTTATCTACATAGGCAGTCTATGGAAAACTGCATTGAATAATAATTTTGATAATAAAACTTTGTCAAATGTTTTTGATGAAGCTTTTTTTCCTTTGAAGGTTATCCACCAGCTGTCAGACCAGTGTACCCACCCTATTCCAGTGATTCTTCAGCTCCTCCTCCAAATTCCAGTAACACCCAAGGACCTCCAGTGTCATCTTCACAGGACCCTTACAGATACAATGCAAATCCAGGTTCAGGTTACAGTCCAAGACCTGCCTATGGGCAAGCACCAAGCAGTACTGGACCACCGCCTACATCTCAGCCAGCTGGTCCTGGAAACTATCCTCCACATCCAGATTATTATCGTCCAGAACAAGTACAAGTAAGTGGAGAAAATTAATGAAGAACAAATATATTTTAGTGAAAGATTTAAAATATAAAATTTTCAAAGGACGAGTACATTAAGTACGATTTCAGTACTACAATTCAACTGTTTCTTTAAACTGAAATGTTCTATTATGGGTTTGATAATCAGACTGCTTGACTGAATCAAATAGGTCTTAGTTTTTTTAGCCTCTCACTTTTGCGATTTTGAGGATCTTCTCTGAATGTAAAAGATTCCTGGTCAAATTCAACAGTAGTTTTGTAGTCCCAAGTCACTTCATACTAACATATATAAGACTTTGAAGCTTTAAGTGGTGCTCAACATATAGATTCTTTCAACGTGGATGCTTGTTTGGGGGCATTTCTGAATACATGTCTGGCATGCGTTTCTGTTTGAAAAATGGTTGCTCTTGTTCCAGTCCTTTTCATGTCAACACCTTTTGTACTTTCTGCGACTCATATTGTTTTTCCGTTTGGGGGCTGTTTATAGCCGCTTCAAAATTCACCTCAATCTGTGTAGCTGACCTACTGCTCATAGATTACGACATATATTATAGTGATATGAAATCTGTAGTTTTTCATATTGCTCGCTTCTATGTTTGGTGAATTCTGATGTCATTGATTTCTACAGCTTCCATTATAGACTCATATCTTGAACAGGGTAACAGATTAGACTATAATAATCACCATGAACTTAAAAATTTTTTTCCCAGAATACGCAAGATGAAGCTTCGATTGTCTGAGTGAATAATTATTCTATTTATATATGAATGAAAAAACTGAACCTTTTGATAGATTTAAATACATAAAATATTATTTAGCAGGGAGCAGGTAGCGGAAGTGGATATGCAGGAGGGCCAAATACTAACAAAACGATGCCCCCACCTGGTCCACAACCGCCTAGGAGGCATCCTGATTTTGCCAAAGATCAGCCATACTCTTATGGTCAACCTCGAACTCCAATGTATGGTGAGTTGATTATTGTGTAATATGTATCTGTAATATAAATTTGTGTTGCACTGTTTGTAACCTTTGGTGTAGTAATGAATATTCCATTATTTTTATTTATAACACCTTGACACGTATTTCAATCACCAAGTGATCATATTCAAGAGGAAGATTTAACTCTTCCTCTTGAAGATGATCAGTTGGTGATTGAAACACGTATCGAGGTGATAAAAATAACGGTTTGGTGTTGGGATTCATTGTAATATAAATGATTAATTGGATTTGTTATAATTATTGGCTTTGTTTTCAGGTGGTTGGCCCAATAATAACCAGTACAGGGCACCTCAATATGGTGGTACTCCAGGTGGACCACAGGGAACCCCTCCACAGTGGAATCAAAGTGGAAGGCCTGGAGGACCTTGGGCTGGTAATCAAGGTTATCAACAGCCCCAACCAGGGCAACCACCATGGCCAGGAATGGCTCAACCAGTAGGACAAAATTCGAACTTAAGGCCTACACATAGGCCAGGAAAGCCATTTCCTAATATAATGCAAGCTGGCAGTGCCAAAGGAAATCAAGCCCAACCTGCAGCCGGAAATACTTACAGTCATAACCAGATGCCCAAGAGAGAAATTACTTTTCCACCTGATAGTGTGGAAGCTACCGTACCAGTTCTTTATCGAAGGAAGAGGATATGTCGAAATGATGTTGGGCAGGTTGACGCTTGGCGCATAATAATGTGCCTACGATCAGGACTTTTGTCAGAGAGTACTTATGCTCTAGATATGCTTAATGTTCTCCTTTTTGATGATTCATCCGTAAGCTACTTCGGACTGAGTCAGTGGCCTGGACTGCTTGATTTGCTGATGGAGCATTTCAAACGAAGTCTTTCAGATATGTTTGATGGACCAAACGAAGGAAAAAGTGATGAGTCTGAAATCGACCTTGGTGGCGTTATTACACCAATAGATCCTGAATTGAAAACTGTTATGTTGAATAATACTACAAATTACTCATTATTAAGTCGCAAAGGTCACCCAGTGAAACTAATTGATAAACCTGAAGATATTTTCATCCAAGACAATGTCAAAGATTGGGATATTCGTGGTGATCCAAACATTACGAATATCTCGGCTGAAATACCTTCTGATCCATGTCACACAAATGCTGATCACATTCTACCCCCTTTTCAAGCTGAATTTGAACGTATCTCGTTTCATATGAGGTTGAAGGAGGACATACCTATTAAAACAGAGGAGATCGTGAAGGAGGAAGAGGTGGAGGTGAAAGTAAAGTCACCGCCCCCAGATGAGGTTCCACCACCAAACGAGACTCCTCAATCTGCGAAGAGTAGTGAGAAAAGACGTAGGACAAAGACCTTAAGTGATGTGATATCTCGAATTAAGAAGGATTCTGAGGCAAATGATGTGCTCACGTTAGATTCAACAGACAAAGTGAAGACTGAGATAGTGAGTGAAAAAGCGAACTGTGAGGAACAGCCAAGTATAGATCTGAAAGTTAGTGTAAATGGAGAGTGCAGTGAAACAATAGAAAAACCGGTGCAGGATCCATCTGGGACATTGAAACGAAGAAGAATTTCTGACTACGAAGATGAATCTTATTCCAGAGACGAAGCTAGCTTGGTTCTACTTACAGAAAGCCAAGATAATATAGGAAAACGATGTATTTGTTTGTCAAATATACTAAGAAGCCTTACATTTGTTCCTGGCAATGAAATTGAGTTTGCCAGAAGTGGGACTTTCTTAGCACTTATCGGTAAACTGTTGTTATTGCACCATGAACATCCACCACGGACGCAGAAGACTAGAAATTATGACAGAGAGGTGAGTGTTTCATTGTGTTTATATTTGGAATGAAAAACAATACACCAAAGATTGTCATGAGGGTTCCATAGTATTAGATAAAGAACCAAGCACACAACATATACGTTTTTGAATATCCATCGAATTTTCTGAAACTCGAGGAAAACTTACTTTCTAATGATCAGAACAAAAAATCCAGTAGGTAAGGATCTCAAAAATGAACTGGTTTTGAGTTAGCTCAAAGTTAGAGTTGTTCAGTTTCCTATTAAACTGTAAATATTTACACATTTCAATGATTAAAAATCAAGTGAGGTTTTCGAGGTCGCTTAATATGAATCTGTGTTCAGATTATCGATATCGTCTCCGAAAATTGGTGATTTTTTGAATAATTTTGTAAAATGGTTCAAACTTCTATCTGGTAATTTTTGAGAACACCAATTACAGATCAGAGATAAGATTATCGATATGATGCTAGGTTTTAAAGGGAACTGAATTAAGGCTGATCACACTGTTTTATGCATGAAAGCTATAACTTTGAATCACCGTAGCTTCAGACCCATTAAACTTCTACTCATCAGTCCCAGAAATTTTGACAGGTGTCCAAAAACTCATGTATTGTGTGTGTGGTATCAAAATGTAAAGTTGTGTCCTGATTAAATCATTAAACATCATTAGAACTAGTGTGTTTTTAATGACTGAGGATCTATAAAGAATAAAACAGGAACAAAAGGCCCTCTCGAAACAACTTCTTTCATATAAACATTGAATAATGAATGTTTGGGGTACAAACTGGACAGCAAAAAGTTTTTTTTGTATATTTCATTGTTCATATGAAAGTGGATGTTTCAAAAATACTTTTGTGTAATTCAATGTTTATATGAAAGTATTTATTGCGAGAGGGCCTCTTCTACCAGTCTGTGTCTGAAAGTTACTTCTTGGCATGATCTGCACATCTTGGTATAAAGTTTGTTTTGAAATAAAGATGCAGAAGTAGAAAGCCAAAAACTTCCATTCCCAAAAATCAGTCTGTCGTAAAAATATACCTGTTTCAATGTCAGCTTTTGAGATATTTCAATGGCGGTTGCAGGTTGATTAAATCTAATGTACAACTGAAAGCACTGGGTAAATTTGAAGTATGTATTTCATGTTTGAAAACTGGGCCCTAATTATATGTTTGACAAAACAAATAACGTTACAAAAATCACTTCACTTCACTTTCTTTTGTCATCGGTTGTTGATGGACTGGTAGTTTTGTATGCAAATCAGAGGTTCAATCACCCTGAGCTTATTATTTTACAGCTCACAGCATCTATCCTTCCAAGAGTGTAGGAGAATTTCATTTACGGTACTGCAGTAATCTCCATTGGGAAGTTGTAGAACTCGTGTTGTCATAGAAGTGTCATTATGTTTAGAGCAATGGGCATCCTCATTGCCTTTGATTTCAGTGTGGAAGAGAATCCAGATCAATTCAATTAACTTTTTCTCTCCAGCTGACTGAAATAATTCATACTCTATTTGAGAACAAAAAGCATGTTTTATGTAAGATGTTTTAACTGATGAAAATTCAACCCATCAACTTATCTCATATATCTTATTCAAGTCATAGTGTGAAGTTATCATTGGTATCTTTCATTTCCGTCAAAATTATTTATTCATGTACATAACTTTTTCTAAATTAATGTGGCATCGGTAACTTTGTTATTACTGAAGATAAGAAGAAGTCCTGTAATCTGGCAAACTAGTACTTTTCAACAGGTTGCAAAAAAGGAGAAAGTTCTTAATTTGTCGGAATATTTTCTCATTTATGATCAACCATAATATCTTATGATAGCCTGAAACATTAAATTTGGAGGACTTATTGCTTTTCTACAGACACTTTCAAAAGTAATCAACTGATTTAGCCTCACTTGATTACACTGAGAGCAGTATCTAAGCATTTTAGGGCTTTTTTATGTAGTGCTTGTGGATCTTCATAAAACAACATGGACTGCCTACGATGGATTTTTTTTATCTGAAAAGGAATAATCCAAGTGTGATCCCATTATTCAAATATGGGAAAGTTCTGATGATGGGCTCGATGAGAAAATGATAAAACTCTTGAATTTGCATTAACTATTTTATTTTTAAGCCCAACTGAGTGGACAGAATTTATTTTTTTATAAATTAACTTGAAAAGCAGAGTTGATAACTACTATTAAAATTTATTTTGTTTTTTTCTGAGCGATTGTAACAGAAATGGATACATCAGGGTTAGGTTAGGTTGGAAGTGAGTGGGTCTATTCGACCCTCCACCGCAACCCACAAGGGTTTTTTGTGGCTCATACCTATTCAAACTCGACCAAATAAACCCAACTTCTTGACGAAGCCGATTAGTTTGTATGGTGAGTGATCTTTCAGGTCAGATGGCAAAAGTGTGGTTCTGCCAAACTCTGAAAACCTGATTCGGTCCACGGCGGGGCAGGCACAAAGTATGTGCTCTGCTGTTTCATCATATTCCAAACAGAGGCGACACACACTGTCTTCTG
>WOGR01000291.1:0-28020 GCA_015342045.1 Leptinotarsa lineolata | reverse complement strand
AGATGGAGTAGTAGAAAGCCAAAAACTTTCTTTCCCAAAAGATTAAACACTCCTAATAAAATATAACCCCTTCAATTTAGGCTTTCTGATATATCGATAACAATATTATTATGTATGTGCAAGTATTCTTAGTAAAAATGCAAAAAGAAATGTTTGGGAGAAAAAAACGTAAACGTTACTGACCCGTCGAAATTTTGATATTTTTTTATCTTCATTGTGGGGGCCCCTCTCCCGTGGAGGCCCCGGGGCAATAGCCCCACCTGCCCTCCCCTAAATCCGGCCCGGTGTACATCGATGAATGTCTTGACTGGAGAGACACTGTGAGTTGATAATATCGAAACTAACTCTGTCAGCTATTTATTCAGAAATATGAGATCAGTTTTGACGGAGGAACAACTGATAAAATTATATTATACACATGTCGAATCTCGACTAAGATACGGAATATGTATTTGGGGGTCATCCACTTGTTTTTATGATGTGTTTATAACGCAGAAAAAATTGAATCGTTGTATCGCGGGTGTCTCTCGTACCACTAGTTGTAGATAATTTTTTAATCTTATCAAATTTTAATCTTGCCGTGTTTGTACATATTTGAAGTGTGTGTTTTTGTATCTTGTAATTTAAGCTTTTTTGAAACTAATAAACATATTCACACTATCTGTACAAGACAGCGAAATGACTTACCTACACGTGCAATTTTCAAGTGTTATCTTTTATATAGGTCACCCACTGTAACTGGACAAAGGTTGTTCAATGAACTCCCGGCCGAAATTAAATCATGTGTAACATTGAAAGTATTCAAACAATGTCTTAGGAAGTACCTACTTGTTGAAAAGTGGATTTTATTCCTCGGAATAGTTTTTTCAATTGATTGGTTACTGTTTTTCGACAAATTCTATGCATGTTTCTGCATGTCACTAAAAAAATTAAGTATAATTATTATTATTATCATTATTTTTACCGTAGTATATGCTGGTCCTGCCCTATCCCCTGAAGCCCCGATACATTCGGGAAGACGCGCCAGCGTTATCATCCAATGACCATTTCCCACACCGTGGGATAAGTGATCATTGGGTCCGAGAATCATGTGCCCTGAGCAAGCGCATTGAGCCAAGAATGACAGTCTTCTGCATCTGTTCGACTTATATTTCTGCCTAAGTGCGGCAATCCGGTATTATTTTAAGATTCGAGAGAAGAGAGGGCATCATTCCACCAAGGACTCCAATAATCAGAACAACCATCTTGACAGAGTGGTCTGGATAGAGTCTGCGGAGTTCGAAGAGAAAATCTCGATATTTCCTCCGTTTTTCCTCCTCTTTTCGGACGATATTTATCTTGTCAGGAGCTGAAAACTCCACGACAAAAATCGTTATACTCTGGTGGTCGAGATGGACTACATCAGGCTTATTAGCTTGTATGAGCCTAAGGGTGGGGAACGAATAGTTCTAATAAATTCGGCACTTCTCGTTCCCCACAACGGATTCAATATCCCACGGAGCGTTGGGCAACATCAGTGTCTCGTCAAAACCGTACGAGTGCCGTAGATGCTAATAAAGCACTATTAGTCCGAGACTGCATATGCTGGACATGCTGACAGCAAGTGTATTAGGGTCTCGGGCGCCTCGTGGGCCTTGCACCTCGGTGACAGAATTGTGATCACCTCGTTCAGTATCGAAAACTAGACCGAGTTCATCAGCTGCTTGGGCAGCTGCCCTATAACGGAATGCTCTAATTCCTGCTCTCTCATGGCCGCGGACTATGCAGAGAAGGGGATTTGAACTTATGACTACTTTACAGGCTACATCCAGTACCATTATGTCATGTCATGTCATGTCATGTCATGTCATGTCATGTCATGTCATGTCATGTCAAATGTCTACGGCCTTCCTGTTGTCGGGGGAAGTACAACCGTGGAACGGACAGTTTGGGATGCAAACTCCTATGAAGATGCATCATTTTTCGGGTCTTCAAGTTGAGTTGATACAGCTCCTCTCGAGTCCACTTTACTACTGCAAACGAGTAAAGTAAGATTGGAACAGCAAGCATATTTGTTGCAGCAACTTTGCTCTTCCTACACAGTTCCGATGACCAGATCTGTCGGATTTTGTACTGATACTGTTATTGCCGCGGAGAGAGTTCTTCACTGCTGTTACCTCTTGTGAGTGGCGTTGTTCCATCCCAAGGTAAGTAGACGTCTCTCCGGCATCCAGATAGTGTAGGATGCTTTCATCTATGAGCTGCACAACATATCCGTAGTCCCCGCATCGTCCTCTTTTGAGATGGACACATTCGTCTATCCCGAATTTCATACCGATAGCAAGCGTGTAGTCTTCCACCACACTCAAGGACTGATGGAGATCCTTCTCTTCAGAGAAGGAAGGATTATTATTATTATTATCATTTTTATAAACACCGAACAAAAAATGAGACAGGAATAGGAAAAAATTTTATTTTCGACTTTCATTTATAAAAAAGATAGTGATTCTTTTTAACATGTCGTAGATATTGAATTTTTTTTCTCAAAATCTATTCATGCTGTTGTACCTATACGCACAGAAAGGGCCATTGGGAATACATAAATGCCATCATTTTTGCTAATTGTTCCGTGCTAATTGTCAGTTCAAACTTGGTACTTGCTAATCGAGTGTGCATAAATTCACCTCTATTCGATGCTGCTCTGGTATACATTTCAATAGCATATTATGACAAATTTTCAAATTTCTCTTACAAAATTTGATATGGACATAAGTATATACGAGTACACCTACAAAATTTATATATCTTTCGCAAATCACTTAATTTCAGAATGAAAATGAAATATTAAACATGAACTCATGGAGTTGTTACATTATTTTTTCTCATTTTTTGAAAGTTAAATGCGAGTTTGAGCTTGAGATTTTTCAACATGTTTACTTGTATAGGGCCCAATAAGAAAGAATAATAATAAAGAATGGCTAATTAACTAAAAAACCAAAACTGAAGTTCACTTACCTCCGTCTTTTAGTGGTGGTAACTCCTCTTCCACGATCTCAAAATCTGATTTTTTTGGTTCTCCATCGAATTGCTTCACAAATTTATACACCTTTGCGATCACCATTTTATATTAAATAGGTTTTTAGAGATGTTCTTAAAAAAATTAAAATCGAATAACGTTCATGCGTGAAATGTTGCTCGTCATACACATACCACATGCGTTGAAAAATAAAACAAAAGTTTTTAATTCCTACTCATAGTCTACTTATATGACCTTGGAGAATTCTATAGCTATAGGAGTGGGTACATTTATTTTCTTTGGGTATCATTTATAAAGCTGATTCTGAACTTATTTAGGAAAAGATTTAGCATATTTATGCTTTTACAATGTGAGGCATAGGGACATGCAGACCAAAAAGTGATTGAATAAAGTGTAAAATCTGATGTTGAGGAAAAATGATTTATGAGAACCGTTACCGACCACTTTGTCAATGTTAAATTACACATAAATTCATTTATCTTTCTCAATTCCAACACCAAATTTAGATCAGAATCGAACCGTGGTCGACTTTTATGGAATGAGAAATGCCGATGCCTATCTTTATTTTCCTATTCCTTTTCATAACTCTATAACGTCACAGTTGGTTTATGGCCACCAGTGGCGGCCGGCGTTAATTTCCTTAGGGCATGACTTATAACTACTCCCTTCCCTGAGGTTGTTCGTCGCGAACAACATTCCAAGAGGGAACATCACGACCCATGTGCGGGATCAGTCTCTCTATGTAGACAACTTTAGGCTTGCTTCTGGATAACAATTGGATTCTGTAAACCAGATCGTTCATCTTTTTAGTTACCAAGTAAGGTCTCTGCAATTTGAGACACAAAGCTCTCCCTCAAGTCATTTGCTTACTGTAAAAGGGGTACCTCTTGAGGTTCATCGGATGGACTGCCACACATTACATCCATCGGAAGCTTCAGTTCTCGACCAGTTAGCAACATGGATAGTGTATAACCTATCGCATCATGTTGGGAGTTTCTGTATGCCAACAGAAAGAGAGGAACCAATTCATCGCACTCTCTTTGGTTTTCGGAGACGAGTATCGAGAGGTAGTTATTAATGGTGCGATTATGCCTCTCGACCATTCCATCGGATTGTGGGTGAAGACTAGTTTATTCTTGTTTTTTCATTCCCAATAAAGTCATCATTTTCTTCCATAGATTTGATTCGAAATTGTGGCCCTGATCTGAGTGTAGTTCCTGGGGCACTCCGTGTCTGGCAATTACGTTCTGCAACAGGGCTTCTGCCACCGTTTTAGCCTCTTGATTGGGTAAGGCCATCTGGAGAAATAAGGAGTGGTCCCATTCGTTGAATATTTCTTGAGTTCCTCTAGACCTGCCATGATTCGATCTGTTCCTTCGTCTTCCTTTTCATTGACGGCCCTTACTAGAACTTTTCGTTGTTGTCGTTAAGCATTTTTGGCAGCCTCAAATTCTAGGGCATAAATGATGGCTTCATTCAATTTTTTATGACGCGCCATGATCAACGATTGCTGCAGCTCCGTGTCACGAACCCCGTCGATGAAACTATTGACACTAATCCAGTGGGTGAAGTTATCAGGTACTCTGGGTAGGCGAGTCTTACCAATATTTCGACTTCGGCCCCAAATTCCTGCAGACTCTCTGGTGGACCTCGAGTTCTCACCTTCAGTTGAGCTTGGTATACCTGTTGAAGGTGCTCACTACCACACCTGACCTCCAAAGCTGATACGACTGCTTCATAATCCTTCTGCCTATTCACTGGAATATTTTGAAGAATTTCGGAAGCTTTTCCACGTAGTGCCAGTATGAGAGCTGTTGCTCCTATTATTTTCCGCAGCGGCCTCAAATTGTCTGCGATAAATTGACCATGAAGATTCGCCATCGAAGGTTGGGGTTTTAATAAAACTACTGCTAGAAGGGAGAGATGTCTTTTCTGATTTGCATTTTCCCACAATAATCCTTTTCGGTCCCGGTGATTCTTTCCGAAGTTCGCGGAAAACCTCTTCAAACTTTTTGTCGACTCCTTCAAGCTTCTTTTCAAGCACCTCTTCAAATTTCCCCCCAACTCTATCAAGTTTCTCTTCAAATTTTCTTCCAGCTCTTTCACGCTCCTTTTCAAATTTCCTTTCAACCCCCTCAAGCTTCTCATCGACTGCTTTTTCCAATCTCTATTTTGTTTCCTGAAATACTTTTCCAAATTCTTCCTGAATAAATTCCTGTACCTCCCCTTTACTCACTTGGGAAGATTTCAAATCTTCCAATAAATGAAGGTACATCTGATTATCGTTTTTCTGTTTCTCCTGAATATTTACCAGCAAGTCTGTCTTTCCTGTTTTTCTTAAACATTCACCAGCAAGTCCGTGTCATTTTCCTGAATCCCTAGTAGTAATTCACGCTCTTCCTTCCGGCGTATTTGTTCTTCCTCTCTCCTTCGTTCATCTCCCTCTCTTCTGCATTTTTCATTTTCCGCCAAGCGCACTTGCAAAGCCTTAAACATTTTCTTGAACTCTTCCATCTTGTCGTAATCAACACTCCTTGTTTTCACCATAAACAGAAATTTTTCTGTCAATTATTCCACTTTCGACACCAAACGTTACGTTTTTCCCCGCGGGTTCACCAATAACTGACTACACTGAACAATAATCAAACTAAACTTTATTTCACTTTCAATACAAGAAAACACTTTAACTTCAACTATTATTCAAATATCTATCGCCTTAGATCGCTCGGCGTATCGCACTATCTCAAACTTCACTTGACTTATATTTGACAATTGAAGGTGATGGAATGTTCCTTGGAATTCCATCTAAGCGACAGTAACGGTATTCTCGTCACATCTAGAATGCCGACGAACATCGAAGATTCGCGAAACTTCATTCGGAATGAGCGGTGTCTTAGCCACGTCACAGTTGGTTAATGGCTACAAGTGGTGACCGGCGTTATATTCCTAAGGGCATGACTTATAACAATAAAAATATAATGGCAAATGTGTGGCAGTGGATCACAGGAGGCAAGAAATTTACTGACAACCCAAATATGTCCAGAAAAATATGAAAAACATCCAACAAGGGGTCTGTACAAACTAGTACGGGAAACCAAGATAGGTTAGAATGGGTGACATGAAAATGTGCAGTTTTCCAGAGACTTGAGAGAAATGAACAAGCTAGAAGACTCCCCTATTATTATTATATATTTTCTTATAATTAACTCCAACCAAATAATGAATAATAAATGATTCAATATTTCTTAAAACCAAACGATTTATTATGTCGAAAAACAAATAAATTGGTACTTAGAATTAAGGCCGGAATAGTATAACTAAAGTTGTACTGTTTGCACTGGTTTGATATTATAAATATCCAATAAAGCAAAATTTCAAAAGATATCTAAGAAAGCAGAAGCTTTGGGAACTTAAAAAAATTTTCAAGAACATGTTTAATAACAAAATGATGAATTATAATGGTTACAGAACAAATTGCAAAGCAAACATCAATATATAATAAATTCAGTATAAAAACAAATGTTCTTCAAGTATTCAAGAACTTAATCCAATGGAAGCTAGCGATTGATTTTTTAAATGTAGACAAAAATTATTGTTCAAAAATTTTGCTTTATTTGTAACAAAAATATATGTATTACCAATATTTTTGAGACCTTCATACAACAGACAAAAACACCTAAAGATTAACTTTTAAAAACAATTTAATCACAAAAGAATAGATATGAACGATCAGTATTACAAAATAAATATAAAAAATTTATTGGATTCGACTCAATATATACAAGTAAACAAAAACTAGATTCCTTTGATAGTTTTATTATATTAAATATTAATCTATAACAAAAATTATATATATCTATATTTATAGGTATGGTTAAAAAACAATTATACAACTAATTACAAATTATTAACATGACTTTCTTTAAAAGATTTTCTTATAAAGAAAATTCAAAGATATTGTTTTAGAAAATCTACAGTATATACATCATTGTAGAAAAAACTATATTTTTTCATTTTCATTTTCTGTGGAAAGATGCTTCACTTATATTCCCAGTCTGGCTACTTTGAAATGCAGGTCAAATCATGTTTTAAATGTCAAATTCAATAATCATTGAACAAATTTCCCGCTTCCTATTTGAAAATTAGCAAGCAAACATGCATTCCGTTTGAAATTGCTAATTTCAATTTGGGCGATGAGGTAAAAATCAAGGCAATAATACGTTAAAATTTTGAAATACGTGTTTTTATATGTGCGTCCAAATAAATATTTAGTTTCATCTTAATAACAAGAATTACAACTTGATAATAAGGATTATGTGCAAAACAATAGCAGGACTTCCAGAGAATCTAATAAAGAACGGATTGAAAATAACCCAATTTGGGTAAATATGAAATTCATAGTTCAACCCTTATTTAATACTCCAAACTTAATGTGCTTACAAACAAAATTCATTTAAACAATCAAAATAAGTTTTGTACATTAGCAAAAATTTTATTTTTTTCATTTCATTAAACTTTGAAAACTATTTCTTATTAGATTTAATTTGATGAGATAGATCTCTTTCTCATTCTCTTCCTCCCTTCAACAGGAAAACTTGATCGAACTTCACATACATTGAGCATATGTACCAAGAATTTAAAGTTCTTCTAAGACTAATGAAAAGAGTTTACAAGTTTTTTAGCTATGAGATCTAAGGCAATACTAATACGTCAGAGTGGTCCCCAGATTTTCTGGATTATTTTTTTTAAATTTTGTGACATCTTTCATTTTGGGTAATCTTTGAAACAATGTCCTTCTATGTATGCGAAATGTAGCCACGACTCCAATTCAGGGTTGGATTGATCATATTGCTCTGTCGTAATTGTTGACAGTTGTCAATATTTCGTCAATGTAACCGAATAGCATCTTCGTTTGTCACTGTTGAAAAATCCAGAAATTTGAGTTTTTTCGGTGGCTCATTTTTCGGAACATATTAAGCCACTTCTCTATCAGTTTGTCCATGTTTTCAGGTATACAATCTTAATGTAGTGGCAATATACACACTTCTACAGGTACAGTTTATATATACACATTGGCTAGGATTAGGACCTTTTATCCAATGGTTCTCAGACAACACTCGAGACTTTTTATTTAAAAACCGTTTCTGTAAATGTATGTATATACTCTTTGAAATGTAAGAAAACCATCCTTCATCTCTCATGCCTGATTTTACTACTGTTTTAGGTAAATACGTCACACTTATATCTTGAATATTGTTGTCGTTCGTTTCGAAACCTCTTTCCAAATGCATATACCGGTTGATTGACCATTTACTTCCCAAGAATGTAGAATTTGTTCATAAGGAAGGAATTCATAATTTTATATCTTTGCTTCAAGAAAATATGTATTACAAACAATCCTGTTCATTTCCAATAATGTTATTGTTCCATGTTCTGACATGGATTACAATTAGCATAGTGATTTGTAACTTATATTTTTTCTATTTATATGTGCTAAAAATTATGTGACTTGAATTATAACAACAATACTCCTTGGCTTCAAAGATGCCCGGTTCAGTTCTTTCTCTTCAAATTTTAGTACAAATAAATTATTTAAACCCCCGAGTATTGCTTTCATGGAAAAAAAAATTACGTCGAAAATGCCAAAAAATTATCAAATTTTTTCACAAAGTTTTCCTGGGTACCTTTTCAATATGCCCAGTTTCAAAAGTAAGGCCAAGGAACTGACATGTTGAATGAATATATCAGAATTTTTTTCCTTTTGCTTTAACGATAGTCCCTAGAGTCTTGATATGAAAGCCTCACTTTTACATCTGCTGATAATGAATACAGATAATACAAAGAATATTAAAAAGTGAGCTTGTTACCAAGACTGTAAAGACGACCGAAAAAGTTCATGAGTAAAATACTTCTTGAAAAATGAGAAATGAAATTTTTTTCTATGTTTTTACCACTTTTATTTGTAATTAAAGTTACTGCAGTTTCATCCTATAAGGACATTTTCAAACTTTTACATAGCATGAAACTGCAGTAACTTTAGTTATAAATAAAAGTGGTAAAAAAACAGAAAGAATTTATTTCTCATTTTTCATGATAATCTTTTACCACGTAGTAACGGCTACATCCATCAATTTATTAAAATATTTCTTGATGTCCAATTGTGATTTATAGTGATTTACCAATGTACGAAGTGGCATAAAACTTAGCCTTGCTTTCGAAATGACTCATTGAGAACACACGATGACATATTGGTCAGTTCTAAAAATGGTTTGTCTGTTTCACTGACTATAGAATTTCTTAATGCATATAAATAGTTTGAAAGTAAAGTTTCAGTTCAGTATGTGAGGTAAAAAAAACAAATTATCATTCCTGGACTTTTAGTTAATTTGGTTACTGAAATTATTTATTATCTACTTTAGCGAATTCAAAAAGGCTTCCCTCTCTCATCAACAAACCATAAAAAATATTTCTCAGTAAAATTTACTGAGAACATCAAAGAAAAAATTCATTCCCTTTCTGCAAGCCATACATACAGTACTGGCAGAAGGCAGCAAATGCTCAGGGATTTTTTGTAAATACTGCCTTATTCAACGAGAACAAAATCCGGGATAGTAGGCCGTGATCGAATGGAACCCGAAGTACCAAACGTTTCGTCTGCCACTGCGGCAAACATCATCAGTGGTATGTGCGAGTTATAACTCGAAGTCTCAGTAACGAATTGTTCGTTACCGAGACTTCGTGATAAAACTTTCATCCTCGCAGTAAATGCACATACCACTGATGTCTGCCGCAGTATTAGACGAATCGTTTGGTAATTCGGGTTCCATTCGACGACGGCCTGCTAGCCCGTATTTTGATGTCTTTAATCGTGACTACGTGCCGTGAAAGCCTATATTCCTACGAGTATATCCACCTTAAAATTTGATAGATAATGCATTTTAGGAGGACTGTTCATATTTGTTAAAGGGCCCTGTTCTGGCTTCATCAGGATTTGTACATACCTAGTATCTATGGAAGTAAGTATACTGCAACCATAAAAAATTATCAGAAAGAGGGTATATGGAGATTACCCAATAGGACATATATAAAAACTGCACTAGAGTTCTAACAACATTGCCGAATTATAGTGAAAAGTGTCTGAATTAAAAAAATCTAGATTGAGGATTTATATTCTGACTAAATAATAGCCAATTTATCTAGTATGTCACCTCAAGCTTCCATTAGAAGTTTGAAATAAGGAGAGAGGTTATCAAATAATCTTTCCTATAAAAGTTTTAGATGGCAATGCTTTAGTTTTTTGAAATATTCTCTAATATAAACAGTACCCAGTGGAAGTGTGTCATATGAAAGGTATGTATACTAAAACAATTTAGTGTAATATTTCCACTACAAAAATTTTACTTGGATACCTTCTATACATGTTTCATTATAGAATAGCAGGAATTCCTGCTATAGCCAAAGATGTGTCGCACTTTTGTAAACCTTTTTGAAGTAAAAGTCTCACTGTAAAATGAATCAATAATTTTCAGTATTTTTATGATTTTTTGTGTAAATATTCATCAATTTTTCTTGAATTTATTTCATTCTGAAATTCAATTTCCGAAGTTTCGTCCGAAAAAATTCAATGTAATGTTTCTAAAACTATTTTTGTTATAACTCTTGAACTGCTAGGTATTGACCAACACAATCCCATACTTTTAAAAGAGATTTTCAAAGAAAAATATAGTTTTCCATTTGAAAAAATTAAAAAAAAATAACTTCACTACTTATCTCAAACTTCCGATGGAAGCTTATTGTGATAGACAGTGCTTAAATACAAATTATGGAAGACAAAAACCAGTCCGTTATAAATTCAACGACGTTTCTTATGAAGATGCTAACCACATTTGTTAAACATAAGATGTAATACAAAATACAACACTGCGATGGCATCATCCCTCAAACTTTTTAAACTAAAAATTCTAGGTAGAATATTTGACAAAATTTCTTTACATGTACTAGGGTGGCCCCAGAAGTACCCTGCCTGACCTAGAGATGGCGGTAGTTGTTTGAAAAATATCACTCTATTAGAAAGTACACAATTTGTAAAGCATATGTTTCAAGTTTGAAGACGCTGCGTTGTTTAGTATTTGTTTGGCAGCCATCAATGGCGAACGTTTTCGGTAAATTTGTGAAAATGGAGAAAATTGGTCATCGTTAAGTGGTACAATACAATCATTTGAAAGGCCTCGGACCGACCAATATAAAAACTGGGTGAATCTGCTCCTTCGTTAACAACAGTAAAATATTGGGTAGCAGAGTTCAAACGAGGCCGTACGATCTGCCAAGACGAGCATCGCAGCGGTCGACCAAATGAGATGACGACTCGAGAACGGTGAAGAAAATCCACAAAGCGGTACTGAATGATCGTCGACTGTGTGCGAGTTAGCAGACTTAGTACGCATTTCAAAAAGTGCGGTACATCGAATATTATATGAAAATTTGAACATGAGAAAGCTGTGTGCAAGATGGGTGCCGCGTTTGCTCACACTCGAGCAAAAACAGTGTCGTGAAGATGTTTCAATTGAGTGTTTGGCGAAATTTCACAGCAGCAAAGCAGAATTCTTGCCTCATTTTTAACCATGGATGAAACACGGGTCTACCACTTTACACCCGAGACAAAAGAACAATCAAAACAGTGGCATCAAAAGGGAGAACCAGCCCCAAAGAAGGCGAAGACCGTTTCATCTGCAGGCAAAGTCATGGCCTCGGTTTTTTGGAATGCGCGTGAAATAATTTTCTTAAAAAAGGTAAAACTATCAACGGCGAGTATTATGCGAACTCATTGCAACGTTTGAGTGAAGAAATTAAGCAAAAACGGCCCCAGTTGGCTAAGAAAAAAAGTCTATTTTCATCAAGACAATGCACCAGCTCACAAACCCATTATCACAATGACCAAAAATAACGAATAAAAGTTTGAATTGCTACCTCATGCACCCTATTCGCCAGACTGAGCCCCCTAAGATTATTTTCTGTTCCCAAACTTAAAAAGTGGCTCAGTGGTCAAAGATTTTCCAACGATGAAGTGATGTGGGCAGTTAATGACTATTTTGAGGAGTAAGACCATTCTTATTATAGAAAGGTATCGAACTTATTGAACGCCACTAAAAAAAGTGTATAGACCTTCAAGATTATGTTGAAAAATGAATGGAGGTAAAAATTTATACATAAAAATTTATCTATGTATGTAAATATATGTGCGTGTAGACAGAGTCCAGAGAAACTGAAAATACACCAGCATCATAAAATAATTCATTGATTAGATTCCAATCTTTCCAAAAAATTGAAAACTCATTTTAAATATTTTCCAAAATCCCAGAACTAAAAGACCCAATTCATTTCAGTAAAGCTTGTATTTCGGACAGAGAATAATATGTACAGTTGGGACGATAAAAGAATGCACATGAGTCACCAACAAAATATGAGATAAAACACATACTTCATACACCATCCTTTTCTTCTACAGTTAAAATTTGTCTTCGATCGAAGAGAGCTCTCATTTGGATAATAGCTTGCACTTAGTACATTGGAGAGAAATAGCCATACAATTGTGGGATGCCAGCAACTTCTTACGACTTGTGAGCAGTTCATATTTTATAATTATGGGTTTTAACCACAAATTGGGAGATGCTCTGTCTAATGTTCTACATAATGGAGAATTTGAAGTTCCAAATATTGAAGTGCTGATGAATTTTATGATATTAACCCAAAATCGTAACATGGGGTTTTCACTATCAATTAATTTCAAAAATGAGAGCAATTCTTCACCAAAACGTTGTTTTTCGAAGCCGTAGCTACATTACTACGATAAAGTTGTGCCAGTTTATATATCCAGGTTATATAGAATGCACAAATTGATAATGCACATGTATACTTTTATCTTCTCAACTGTAGTCAGAAATGTACGCATTCTTGAATCGGACCCCTTTTGCAGCTAGCAGTAGATATTTTTTCAACATCCCAATGTCAGATAACTGCTATTAGTTGTCCAATATTTTCCTCAGAATGTCAATGATGAAAGTTTTTGATATGAAAGTCAAATATAGATTCCCAGAAATGATCTATAATCAACCCTTTGCATTAATGGTAGGCTGTTTAAATTCGAAAGCACCTTCTCAATATGAGAGTCAAGAATAGATTCCTTGTATACGTAAAAAACCTTGGTTTGAAGTTAGCCAGTGTGCTCACATTCCTAACTACATTCTCTATTTATGGTCAAAATATTATCTTTGAAATGTCTTGAGTTCTCTGGCTCTAGGATCTTGGACTATCTATAACTAATCTCAGAGTAATATTCATCGAACCAAAAATTACACAACAAAAAAACATCAATTTCCTGTTGATCTGTGATTTCAAACTAGTCAGACTCTACAACAAAATCATCCAGAAAAATTTCAAACGTCAGCACTAGGTAAGAAAATATTAAGCTTTTTGCGTATAGGCTATAACGAATCAACTTTTTTTCTACAAGTTTTGATACAAAACAATTATTTCCCCAATAAATTTTTCTCACTTGATTGTTGATTATGTAATTGACCGTCACGAATGTTCCCCTTCAACAATTTTAAAAATCGAAATCATATAAAATCTTTCTCTCTTTCCAGAGTACGTTCACCAAATCATCAATACAGTTATAAAAATATTTGTTTGTGTTACCGTTATAAAAATGTAGAACATCATGACGGCAATAAAAACCTTTTGATCCAAATTACCGAAAAACAACTTCTTACTTGGCGTAACTATCATAACGAACACAGGATAATGTATCAATAATAAATTTGATAATGCCTAGAAGGTCCGTAAATATCACAACACTGACAAGAAGCGAGCATCACTTGAGATATGACTTGTATAAAAGTTTACTTCTGCATAAATCTTTTTCTGTTTCACAGAGAAATTGCAAGTCTCTTAGTGTCACTTTCTTCATGCGCTGCCGCAAAGGCATCTGACCACGAGCACCAGTATTCGAACCACTAGCATTAGCCTGTAAATAAGAAAAAGAAATGAAACCGATGAATAATTTCCTTTGGAAATAATAAATGCAATTATAAGTGATAAATCATTCTCATATGAGAGTTTCCAAATAGTGTTAATTTAAAAACTTATTTATTCATTTGTTAATGGGAAACAGTTTGCACATTTCAATTTACATTCTTGTAGAAAGCCAATTATACTGAAACTAAAGAAAATCTGTACAAATTGAACAAATTCACACTAAACTTTATCCATACAACAAACAAAGTAACCCAAATAACGATAGATGCGTGATCGAAGCATGATCACCACGCACATTTGCATCTATTGGGTAAAATAAACAAGCCTCCTTACACTGGCCAATCAGATTTAACTGCAATCGGCTGGCGAAATTCATGTTACAGTGTCAGAGTGGTCAGTTACGTTTTAACGCCTGTGGTGTGTACATATACGGATTTCAAAGTTTAAAATTTTTAAAATGTCAAGTACTGATACGGCTAAAGAAACTGAAAATTTGTGTCTCTACACTCCATCTAAAAATGTTTCCTATACCCAGCCGCATATTATAAAAAAAATTAATTATCGTTCCTTAGTGCGACCCTGTACAAGCAGGCTTGTCTAGGAGATCACGTGCACTGTGCGTGATATTTATCTATTTTTTATTCAATACTATATTTGATCACATTATGAATATACATTTGTGACAAGTCATAAACAGTTGGTACAAATTAGTGTGCAAATAGAATAAATAATATAAAAGCAGCATTGAATTTAAATTTAAAAATGATTTACAAGATAGGTAACAAATAAAAATATTTTGGAGCACTCTGTTGTTTAAATGGACAGAGTATAGTGGTATTGCTGTATTTAAAGTCAATGTTGGCCCTTTATAATGATAACAAAGAATTTTGATAAAGTTCGAAATTTGAAAGTGGTGTTAAAGGGGATATTAGAGAAATAACCTCTATAAAAGAATGATAAAGTAATTAGATACAACTTCACTAGAAAAAGTTGAGGATAAATTTTTTAAGACTGATGCATTCAAAATGCATAATTTGATCTCTTTTAAATTGGTCATACCACTAACGCCGATATAAAACCTAGGCACGCTAACTTGGGTGTCACACCAATAGGTGATTCCGCTTATGTTTCGCTTGCGTCTACGTAATGATTTTTATCAAGCGCCCTTCTTGGTTTTTCAGTTAGTTTCCAATCAAAAACCACCTGCCTGGTACTGATGATGCCCAACAGGCCGATACAGCTGTTTACAGGTGACTCTTGAATTGAAATCAGCTTGTGAGTGATCAAAAATAGCTCTCATCTATTTATCTTTTCATTTACATGAATTATTTTCCAGCAGCAGCTTAACTGCATTGCCCTTTCTTGATTTAAAATCATTTTTAGAAACATGTGTTCGTTTTCTGATGGCATTCCAGGATAGCTTCCCAAATTTCTGCTAATGCAGTTATCAGTTTTGAAGAATAGTCACACCATCAACTCCAAGATAAAAACTTGGCTAGCTCAATTGAGTGTCACACCTATAGGAGGTTTCGTTGATGTTTCAGTTGCGGTTACATAGTGATTTTCATCGGGTACTCTTGTTTTTCAGTTTGTCTTTAATAGAGGACCACCCGTTAAATTTGATTTTTTTTTCATATAGTATCATGGCTTGTGTTTTGGAAGAGTTTCATTCTCCAGCTGGTGGTTTCATAACAGTTTAGCCATAACAGTTTAGCCATAACAGTTTAGCAGGACTAATGTGAATATTATTAGAAAACATTTATTTGGATAGTTGCATCTTTTTCTCAATGGAAGACGTTTCTTGAATTATTCTGTGAATATTCTGATCATCATTGAGATCTCTATTGTTCAATTTATCATCAGTCTATCAGTACATCATGTGGTGTCATTGTGGCACATTTTGGGAGCTGTTTTAATAATAACAAGCTGAATTTATTCCAAGAAGATAACTGGTATCTTACAAAGAGGAATTTCCACCACTTTTTTTAAAATTCTAAGTGCACAATAATGCAGTAAATTTAATATTCATTATTTTTTAGGAGAGGCCTAGGTCAAGCAGTGGTAAAAAAGTGAAATCTCGATTTCTCTCTCCTTTTGCAGATTTGAAAGCTTTAAGAAGAGTTCAATAGAATTCAAATAGAGAGTCAAGAAAATAACTGAGATGTAGCAGTGTAATTTTTCATGACTGAATGAGGAGAAATGACAAATATCAATACAAGCTTATTTCATTGCTATCGCCTTTCCTAAAAGAGGTCGAGTTTTTTAATTATGTATGTCAGGCAACAAACCCTTCATAAAAAAATATTCTTTTCCACTCTTCACATCACACTGCCTAACTTGACAAAATTAGAGTAACAGATAAGATTCATCATAATCATAATGGAAGTTACCATACTTGTATCCATTTGTAGATGGTGCATAAAAGTATCCCTAATAAATATTTAATACATTCCATTTTTTTACGTAAATCAAAGTTGCAATAGGAAATATAACATACCTGGGATGAACCAGATAGTTCCCCATCTAACCTAGGTTTTTTCCTAGGACCAATGGCTTGCAAAGCAGTAGCATTTGCTTCCCTTTGCCTCAATTCCTCCATTTCAACTCTTTGCATTTCTTTAGCTTTCGCCTTTAATTTAGCTTGCTCAGGATCTTCAGTCCTTGATCGACTCTTAGCAGCTCTCATTAACATTTCCCTTTCCAGCTCCTCATGCCTTTTCCTTTCGGCTTTGTCTAAATCTTCTAAAAACTTTAATTGACCTAAAAATAACTGCATATTATCTTCAACACTCGAGTTTGTACCTTTTTTACTATTACACATGAGGAACGAGAGAAATTGTTTTTTTTAAGTATTTCATGCTAGTTAACGCATTTCTACTTGGTATATTTATATCATATAAACTATTAGAAACCAAAATAACTTCAATTGGAACTAGTAAAACAATGTAATAGTTGGTATTATAATACTTGATCGCAGAATTAACAAAAACTTTTCATTTGTAATTTTTACCAAATAAAAATTAAGTTCTTTCTACATTTGACAAGCTGAACTAATTTTCGAATCGTTACGCAGCATGACGTAAAATTTATTTATTCAACGTGTGAACCGAATTCGATACCAATGAAAACTCCAAAATCATCTTTCATTGTGAAAAAACTCATCAATTTACAATTGTTTGAGAAAATGTGACTTCACGGTCGTTGTGATAAGTATTGACGTTTTGGATAAAAATTCAAGACAGTGGTGGGAAAAATTAGACTATTACTAAACATTTTTTCTTAGATACAGTCCACGCATTTCTAAACGGAGCTTATAAGGAGAATAATATAAGTTGTCATATTTTTGCCTGCTGCTCATAAATCTAACAGTCTTTTACATATGAGAAAGAAGAACAGTACTCGGAGTAGGCACTTCTATTTTATTTTGAAAGTTTAGCTAGTGATATTGTTCAAAATGAAACACACATTTCATTAGTTAAGCTGATAACACAAATATTTCTATACAGGAGCTGTCATCACTTAACAACCTGTTGGAAATGGCAAAAAGCACAAATAACCATACTCTTGAAAGGTTTTTAAGATATAAATTATATTTGAATAAAGATGAAAAAAGTCATGTTTCAGATTGAGAAAAAAAACTAGAATACAAGAAAATCCAATATAGTAACTCTGACAACTTTTAGGAATCTATGTTAATCAAAACTTAAGACTGGAGGAACATTTTAGAATTGTCTAAAAAATTCAATTCATTTATGTTATTCGAAAAATATTCAGATATCTGTGAAGATGGATCTGTCTAGGATGCAGATATCTACTCATGAATACATTTTGGATTTGTTATGATAATAAGAATAATACTCGTCTTCATTATTTCCATCTTATAAAAAATATAACAAATCTTCAGGCATTATGAGCGTAAGTGTGGAAATAAAGGGTGACGTTTATTTTCTGTTATGTGGACACTATAAGAAAATCATTCCAGTTAACCCCAGAAAATCATTGCAGTTAACCCCAAACAAACCTATGTTTTAATTTAATAACAATAAATTTATAATGGAGGTAAAAAGAAAATGATTATCAAATTTGGGATTATAAGAGATGATTTATGTAAAATTGCCTAAATTTATGAACATTTTGCGTTCTTATAATACTACAATCTATATTCTGTTTTGCATTCTGAAAAATCTTGAAATAGGTGATTAAAGGTCTGCAGTATGTGATCATGGAAAATAGACATTTTACAAATTTTATTGCCAGAAGTGAGTTTCTGAAATATTAGATTTTTGACATTTTAAACTTGTAAACGCGAATCCAAATTTGTAAGTTACCATAGAAAATTTTAACTCTAGTACCAGCCCAGAAAGAAAAGATCCACTTTCTTTTCCAAACCTAGGAAAATGTCCTCTAAAAGTTTTTTTCAATTTCAAGACTACTCTAGAGCTCTCTTCTAATATTAATAATTGGAACTGACTTATTGATTTGTACTATGGACACAAAAGTACTATTAACACAAAAAATCTACTCTTACCTTTAACATCACTCGTAACTTCATAACGTTGATTAGCCTTAACATTCTCTAGCCTATGCTCAGTAATAACAGACAACTTTTCCAGTAAATTTCTAAGCCTTTCTTGTGCCGCATGCGATATACAAGCTGCAACATCAGTGTTCGGTTCATCCAATCCGTGTTTCATCATAATCTGCCTAATTTTCTGTTGCAGAGGGGACATAGAGCACAGCATATCTTCCTTACAAGAACGAATTTGTGTTCCCACAAACTCCGTTGATCCTAGAATTTTTTGTGTCTCTTCAGCCAAGTTTACGCCACCCATGGCTGCTACATCGTTGATATCATCATCGCCAGTATATGCTGAAGAAAAGGTTTTCTTTTCCTTATCCTTGGATGTAGGCTTGAGATTAGAAGGCACAGAAGGTTTCATCCCCTGGAATTTAATAGTCCCCACTGGTTGTTTTTGTAGAGGAACTGCTGTCCTCACTTGCATTTGTTGTCGAATTTGACCGGGAGCCAAGGGTCTCACCTGCTATTGCATTAAACGGATTAGAACAATTTCGTTATATTTTTTCCAAAACAATTCATTTTGAATACTGACTGGATACAAAAAAAATAGGTGACATACAGATGTCAAATATTTATATAGATAAACCTTGTGTTGTTTGACAATAAAACCTAATAAATGAATTGTTTGTCAATTAAAAAAAAACAGGTTCCATGGAGTTCAAATTATTCAGGTGTGTTCATACTATCTAGTAGTTCTATTTATTGTATAGGGAAACACGTGTTGCGGTTGTGTAAATTTCACAATACAGTGTTACTTGAGTAAGTTATAGCCATCAGATAAATTATTTTTGGTAAAATGCTTATGATTTATACATATTGTATATTTCTGCATTATTCATCAAGAAGATTACAAGATGATTTGAATCATGAGTCTTGTTAACAATGAGATCAAATGATAGTTCTTTCTGAGAAAAAAAAACAGTTGTAGCCTATATAAACACATACTGATTTAATCATATTCACTAGCAACAAATCAAGACAAAAATGCTGTGTCGAATGAATCAGAAAAACATAAGATAACTGACCAGCTACATGATAAGAATCGCACGTTTAAAGATACGACCTCTTTAATCTCAAGACCAATTTATCATTTGCAAAACTTATTTTGGTAGAGATGACCGATATATTCACATTTGGCATTTACAATGAAAATACAATTAAGAAATATGACAAACTGATTTAAAATTAATTTGAAAAGCTATGTAGCTACAATTTTTTTTAATAACTGGTGAAAGTTCTGGACTCATCCTCTAGAATGTTTGAAAAAACATGTTGAAAAATTCAGAACACCTGGTCAATTTATTTTCTATTGGTACCTCTTGATGGTAATTGTTAATGTTAATGCTTATATTTGGTATTCAAATCTGTCCTACAGAAATGAAATATTTCATAGATAAATGTTTTTATAATGTAAACGAAAAACGTTAGGTCAACGAAAGAATACACTTGCATGATCAATGAAATATGAAATGAAACGCATTATTTTATATAGCATTCTAGTTTTTCATGAGTGAAAACGAAGATCAAACAGTTAACCCATTTATGCCCAACGGGTCGAAAATGACCCACTGCCTTTTATATATGCACCTGTTCATATCGCTATGTTGAGTGTACATCAATTTGCCCAAGTGGGTCGAAAATGACCCACATCATATTTCAAAAACTGACCTTTAAATTTTTATTTTTATTATCAACCCATCATAAAAATGACATTTTTTACCACATATACAAGTTTCATAAAAAAATAAAAATTAAAAAGTTCTGGGCATAAATGGGTTAATGTTTGTGTTCAATCAGTGAAAGCTCCTGTTTGCTTGCACCCGGTACACTTTTATTTCTTTAATACTACAGTTATTTCACAACTGTGGGCATTGTACATTTTACACTAATTGAATTTTATATGGTAATTTTCAATTTTAACCTCAAATTAGGAATAGTTCTCTTTAATATTCTGCATTCTGAAATATTTAAATTGACAGATATCGAAGTTGTAATATGGAATATGAAATATAATTTATTAACAGAATAATTAATAAAATGCTGATGAATTTTATGAAATTGTAACATGGGGTTTTCACTATTAGAAAATTTCAAAGATTAGGGCAATTCTTCATTTAAAAGGGTATTCAGAGCATCGTTTCGTTTTCATTAGTTTGTTGATTCATACTGAATGCCCAAACTGGATGTCGCATGAGAATTCTTTTAATGGCCCAAGTGTATTTTGGTCAGCACAATTTCTATTCTGTGTATAGGACCCAATTCATTTTCTCTAGAACTTGCTATTAATAATTTGTATTGGTCACAAATGAATGATTTAACCTATAAAAGCTCAACAAATTTATGTGCATACCATTTTTATCACTCTTTAATATGACTTTTCCAATATGATTTAACTATTTGATCTATATGGAATAGATTTATTACAATAATAATCATTATTATTATCACTATACCCACCCATTTGACGACTTTCACTTTTATGTTCATACTTCGTACTTTCGTTCTCTCTCTCCTCTGATACATTTTAATTGCCCCACATACTTATTTGACTTTTTCTTGTAATATTCTGTTAATTTCATCTACTTCCTACTTGCCACTCCTTATGCAGTTCACCAGACCTAATTATGGGTACATATGTGTTTATTTCAACTGCTAGTCTATCCATTCACATCCTTTCTAAGATTCATAGCCAATCCGCATGTTTATCCTTTGTCCAAAAATTTTTGGTTTAAATTCAGATGAAGTAGGAATATTTTCTCAACTGTCCAGCTATAATATACAATTGACAGATTTCTATTTTTTGAAAAGGAATATTGTAAAAAGATCACTTTCACTAGAAAATCATTACCTATATATTCTGCTGAAGAAGTGATTTTTGTTAAGATTAAGTCTATTATTCAATGTTGATTGAATAGTTGCTGTTACTGTAGAACAATGAGAATGGAAACTTGTTTTTATACTTTGCATGTTTATATTATTATTTATAAACATGTGTATTTTGTGTATGTAATAACATTTATCAATTGTAAACTTTTTCTTGTATATATTTTTGCAACCAAACATTTTCAATAGGAATTAATTCATTACACTGAGAAGAATATTCTTAATCAAACTGTATTGAATTGAAATACTTGTGTTGGAGGTAGTTTTATTCTATCGACAGTTAATAACTGAAGTGTAGAATATGTGATTATTGCTATTCTGGAAATTATTCAATGTAGGTAGAAGTTCAGTTACTTAATCTTTTGTTTTTACAAAATATAAAAAAGCCAAAGGGATAATAATATTTAAATTATCTAATAACTTATAAGATTTGACGCAACCAAAGCCGTTCTCAATCGAACTGTGGCATCATCAGCTGCTGATATAAAAATGACAGCAATTTTTGCAGTCGATGTGTTAAAGGGTAGTTTTGCGAGATATAACAGTATTTATTAAAAAGAACGTATCCCATGAGGTAACTAACAAAAACAGAATCACCGTAAAAAATACTATCATTTTTATGTCAACCTCTGGTGATACCAAACTATAAAGCTTAACACTCATTAGCTGCATATCATCACAATAAACTGGGTATGAACTGGAAATCCAGGTGCTCATGCCCAATTCTTTTCCAACAGAACTATGTTCTATGGACCTGTGTCATCTGTCCTCATTAACGTAGGTAGGAAGAAGGTCAAGACATTTGTCAGTCATCCATTGATCGTAAGATGAAGTTTTTACTTGGTGTAGTGATTTAAAATCGGTAAATATACAGGGTGTATCTTAAATGATGTCAATAATTTCAGGTGATTACTTGTCATATTTTATTACACACATTCACTGTTTTACTAAAAATATTGTTTTTTTTGTAAATAACTCACAATTATTTTCGCTGATTTTGATTAAAATATGTGAGTGTGTTTTGAGTAACAGGGGTGTCTTTTCATAAAATCAGATTTAAAATTACAGTTCCAGTGGCGTCGCAGAGGGTTACTTGTTTAAAATTTATGGTAGAAATAATTTTACGCCACTGTTTCCGCTAAGTTTGAAATTATTTGAAATACCTAAACTTGTGTCATAAGTTATTTCAACCTTGCTGGGTTTGACAGGTTATTAAATCAAAAGTACGAGGATAATCCCAGAAGTACGCGGCCCAATAAAGAAAACACAAAAATTTTGAAAATAAATTATTTATTTTTATAACATAATCTCTATGCAGCTCTATAAACTTTTCCCAGCAACGTTCAATAAGATTGATTTTGTTTTTATAATGAGAACTGTTTTGCTTCTCAAAATAACAATTACCTGCCGATATTACCTTTTTAGGAACAGAAAATAATCCGAGGGGCTGAATCTGGCGAATAGGGAGCATGAGGTAGCAATTCAAACTTCAATTCGTCAATTTTGATCATTGCGATAATGGATTTGTGAGCTGTTGCATTGTCTTGATGAAATAACACTTCTTAGCTAATTGAGGCCGTTTTTGCTTGATTTCTTCACTTAAACGTTGCAATAAGTTCGCATAATACTCGCCGTTGCTGGTTTCACCTCTTTTAAGATAGTCAACTAAAATTATCCCACGCGCATCCCAAAATACCGATGCCATGACCTTGCCTGCAGACAAAAAGGTCTCCGCCTTTTTTGGAGCCGGTTCTCTCTTTTGAGTCCACTGTTTTGATTGTTCTTTTGTCTCGGGTGTAAAGTGATGGACCCATGTTTTATCCGTGGTTATGAAACGACGCAAGAATTCTGCTTTGTTGCTGAGAAACTTCGCTAAACACTCAATTATAACATTACCACCATACTGTTTTTGTTCGAGTGTGAGCAAACGCGGCACCCATCTTGCACACAGCTTTCTTATGTCCAAATTTTCAGATAGTATACGATGTACCGCACTTTTTGAAATGCCTACCAAGTCTGCTAGCTCGCTCACTTTCAGTCGACAATCATTCAGTACCGCTTTGTTAGAAATAACCAATATCATTTATTAATAATAATTTTTTAAATTTCTTTTTTTTAAACCCTTTGTAAAATATAATTTGAGTATTTCTATTTTAATCATTCAATTTTATTTTTCATCCTGCATATATAAAAATCTCATCTGACAGGAGAAAATTGCTGAGGAAAAAACGTCAAATTGAAAGAGGGAGATTAATATTGAAATTCTCTTTTGAGATTCATTTGAATTTGGGATAATCGTGAGTTGAATAATGTTTGTTCAAATTGTTCACTTTCTTATTTGAGTTCTTTTCAGGAATTTGAGTATATTAAGATATACATTGTTACGTGTATAAAGGTGCCCTACTGAATATAATTATTTGCTAATAAAACAGTGGTTTACTGATATATACTGCAAATTGGTCCCAAAGTAACCTATTCAAACCAAGTACTCTCAACATGCTTTGTGGATTTTCTTCACTGTTTCCTCACCTAATTTGGTCGACCACTGCGATGCTCGTCTTGGCAGCTCGTACGGCCTCATTTAAACTTTGCTACTCAATATTTTACGACTATAAAAAAAGGAGCAGACTCACCCAGAGTAGAATCCAGTTCAGCTTTTATATTATTGGGTTGAGGTGAGGCCTTTCAAATAACATAACGATGTCCAATTTTCTCCATTTTCATAAATTCATTGAAAACGTTCGCTATTGATGGCTGCCAAACAAATACTAAACAACGCAGCGTCTTCAAACTTGAAACATATGCTTTGCAGGTTGTGTACCTTCTAATACAGTGATATTTTTCAAACAACTACCGACATCTCTAGGTCATGCCGGATACTTCTGGGACAACCTACGTAAATAATTTGTATCCCTCGTTTTAGTTTATATTCAATTTTTATTTCGATTCGAAAATGTTCAAAAATAAAAATTATAAAAAAAACATTCTTAAAGATAAGCTTCTATACAAATGCACTTAAAATTTAAACCATTTCTTTCATCGTTTGATCTAGATCTAGGTTATTCTGTGAGTAAGATTTTTGCTGCGGAATCAAAATAAGTAATCTATCGCAGGAAGATTTTGAATGTTACAGAATAACCAAGTTCAAACAATTGAAGAAATTATTTTTTCAATTTAGTAACCCCCTGTGACGCCACTGGAATTACTATCTGAAATTTAATTTCATGAAAAGAAGCCCCTTGTTACTGCTAACACCTAGTTCCATTAAAATCACCAAAGACTTCTGAGTTATCAATAGAAGAACAACCTTTTTAATAAAACTTTGACAAACTGTAACTCGGAAACGAAGCAAGTTAGGATACACGTTCATTTGAACGTTTTTCACAAAATATGACAAGTAATTACCACCTGAAATTAATGACATCATTTGAGATACACCCTATAGAGCAGGGCTGAATACATATGCTCATCTGTGATGGATTTAGATTCATTTTTTCTCACAATTTGAATAGGCAAGTAAGTTTTTGTTTTCACTGACGACCTTGGTAGTAATATAAGTATAGAACTGACTCTTGATAAAGGTTTGCAAATTGGCTGTCAATTTTCACTTGATGGAACCTTATTTTTACATTTCATTTTATTGTAGGGTTTTAAAGAAGGATAGGTCTCATATAGAAACTCCAGAGTTTTTAAAAAGAGTTGTTATTCTTGGAAAAAATTTCAGAAAGATATTCTTATGGTGTAATAGTGTTCAACTTCACAAGAAATTTCTTTAGAATGGAATTTTGAGAACCAACTTTGTTTGCTGTTCTGTGATTATAGTAACTGGGACAAGAGTTTAAATTATCTGACGCAACTTTATCCTTCCTTGCTGTTTCTCTGGAATCCTCACTATTACCACAGGCTCCTGTAATGTCTTTTGTGTTCTGAAAAACTGTGCTTGGGCACAACACCAGTCTTTTCTTCAAGAGGACGTAATAAGAGATAAGTGCCTTTTTCATACAGAGTGTTAACTCAATGTTACTGTAGTTTTTTAGATACTATTTAGAGCATTTGCAGAAGATAGCATTGTCTGCAAATAGTATAACATACTAATTATTTAACGTAAATTATCTAAGGACATATTCCAAAAACGTTTATAACTTCTACTATAATAAGAATAATACTAATCATAATCATCATCGACATCATCATCCTAATAATGATATAATATATTCGTTATTTCATCAAAAACATCACAGGCAAATGAATAAGTTTATAGAAATAATGCTAATTAATGAAAGTAAAAATTTCATTTTCACTTTAAAAATACTTTTTAGTCAATGAACACATAATATTTATTATGAATATAATTATTTCAACATGATTCTGATAGATAAGTAGATATTTATTTTTATTGAAAGGAGAAAAATTCTTTTAAGGAATAAAAAGATTTTTGTAATGAAAATAACTTCATTGCAGGTTTAAAATATCGGAAAACTGTAATACTTCTTATATATGCAGGCAATTTGTCAAAAATTTTACAACCATTGTGCAATATTTTTTGATGTATTTTGATTATGCCTAGAAGGTAATGAAAGATTCCTGTCTCCTCTTATAATGATGGTCATCACGGGTTACTTAGAATTCTATATAAAACAAATTATCTCTAGAACATAGACTGATGACATTGTTAGGATACACATTTCTTTAAAATAATTCCAACAGCTTTTAATGTAATCCAAACAAGTCAAAAATCCGCACCTGGAATTTTTCAATATTTTAATGTAATGTAATGTATCAGATTTCGGTAGTGGAAAGAACATAGTTCTATAACATTTTTTTTATTTACCTATTTATTGCACGGAATCACCCCGTGATCCAGTGCAATAATAATAAGAATAATAATCCTCATCACCATCATCATAATAATAATGATATAATATATTTGTTATCTCATCAAAAACTTCATAGGCAAGTGAGTATGTTAACAGAAATAATGTTAATTCATGAAGATAAAAATTACATTTTCACTTAAAAAATACTCTTTAATCAATAAACACATAACATTTATTATGATTATAATTATTGCAATATGATTCTGACAGATAAGTAGATATTTTATTATGGAAAATAGAAAAATTCTTCTAAGAAATATTTTTGTAAATGAAATGACTGCATTGCAGGTTTAAAATATCTGAAAACTGTAATACTTCTTATATATGCAAGCAACTTGTCATAAATTTTACAATCATTGTACTGCAATATTTTTTGATTTATTTTTTGATAATTCCTAGAAGGTAATGAAAGATTTCAGTCTCCTCTTATAGTGATGGTCATCAAGGGTTACTTAGAATTCAATATTAAACAAATTAGCTATAGAACATAGACTGATGTCATTGTTAGAATACGCATTTCTTTGAAATAATTCCAACAGCTTTCAATGTAATCCAAACAAGCCAAAATTCCGCATGTGGAATTTTTCTATATTTTAATGTAATGTAATATATCAGATTCCGGGAGTAGTGAAAAGAACATTGTTCTGTGACATTAATTTTGTTTCATTTATTTATTGCACGGGATCACCCCTTTTATAATAGTACAAGCATCAAATATAATGAATATTCATATACAATTCAAAAAAAAAAAGATTTAAAAAAGTAAAAGTAAGACTCGAAGTAAACTTAAGCACCAGAAAATGAGTGAAAGCACTAAGATAAACAGGATTATAAATTATACAATTCAAAATACAGAAATAACTGGCGAGAATAATATAAAGGATACATATAAGTAATAAATGAATACATTGAGAATTTTCAAGACCCTCTCAGAAAACATTTGAATTTTGTCAGGACTATACCTGTGACCTCTAGATATGTTTTTTTCATTGAACATTATAACTGAACGATCAATAAGAGAGTACATTTCATAGATTGTATAATGGAAGGAAACGTTAAACAGATCATCATTTCTGAGAGTTCTTTTTGGCACATGTAAGTGAATCCTCACGAGAAGTTACAGGCAAATAATAAAGTTAGCATTATCTCTTCTGCTCAATAAGTTTAGGTTAAGAGTCGTAAGGAGTGAGCGCGTCATACTGAAATCTAATTTAGAATTCTACGAGAAAATGGTGGATTTTAGCAAAAAAATTATAAGGAAAAAAATTTCCTATATCTACAGAGAATCCCGCTGAGTTAATGAATGTTTCATATTCGCGAAAAAAATATTTTGAAACGGTAATATGGGACTTTACGAAAAAAAATATTGACTCAGCGGGATTCTACATCCAAAAATAGACACATTTCGCTCGAAACATTTTTCCATATAATGTTTCATTTGGCCGGCATATTGAAATTAGAGTATTTTGAAATTTCTTATCGGAAGGTGCTGCCCCAGCGAACTAAATGTATTCATAAAATAATAGGAAAGATATAAATAGAGTTATTATATAAGTACTTAATTCAAATATACCTTGGAGAAAAAGTTTAAATTATTTCAAATGAATTTTCATGATCGGAAGAATCATCCG
>WOGR01000290.1:0-28044 GCA_015342045.1 Leptinotarsa lineolata | reverse complement strand
TTTGTTCCTCAATTTTTTCAATTTCATCCATGGTCGTTGTTAAAGCGAACTCGCGAACACAAAAAACTGACGTTGTTTGTAATATTGTTGTGATATTGTTAAGCTGTTCCATGACAACACAATGTTGGTATTTTTTGTAGAATTACGGGGTACGTGGTTTGTTCTTTCCTCGGAATAAAAATGTAATCTTCCAGCGGGATTACGAAAAGTCTTGAACGACACACGGCCGATACGTGAATAAATCATTCGGTTGTTATAATCCTTGGCTGTGCCTCAGATTACAATATTCAACCTCATCCGTTATTTGCTACATATCGACCTTGTAACGTTAATAACTATTTTCTGTTCAATGCCCCTTTCTATCAATAGTTGAAATTCAGATTCTATTCATACATATTCACCACGTTAAAAAGTTTCACTATAACTATGCTACCGAAGAACTGAAATTATATGACACAATCTCGCAAGAAAAAATATTAGATGGTACAGAATGAGAATAGTAGTATTTGAATTTTTGTATGCTTCTTTTTAAAATATGAAGTCAAAAAGTACCTAACCAGTTTTAAAAATTATTTTTACTATTAAAATCTATATTGTCAGTAACATGAGCTGTTTTTGAAGGATTTGCATTTTATATGGATGAAATCTGTGTAACTTAAGTACCTAGTTTCCTTACAGATTCGCGGGATAGTCCGGTTGCTGTTGCTACCTGACGAGTCGATGAAGTATGATTCATTGCAAACTGTCCGAGTACTTCAATTTGCTTCATCCAGTAATCTTGGTTGATCCCTTTTTAATTAGTGACAGTGCCAGTTTCTTGAAATGTTTCTACTAGTAGGTAAATGTACACGAGAATTACATTTCTCTCCGGGTGCCTCTGGTTAAATACTTTAGTTATTCTTAACAAACATTGATCTTCCTTGCCATAAATGAAAATCATTTCTTTACGTTCAGCTATGTTGTACATCGTGTACAACATAGCTGAACGTGAACGTGTACATCGTATCGAAATAAAAATCTATTGTATTACTAATAGAATTATCGTTTTCCGTCTCTAAGTAAAAAATGCAATACGAAAATACCTCTCAAAAACGAATATTTCAAACACCCATTTTTTGTAACTTTTACTTATCAACTAAGTTAATTATTTCAGGTACAAATAAATAAAAATAGTGCAGGCGTATAATGCTTAAGAGTTTTAATATTAATGCTACAATGGTAATAAGAATGTTATTAAACATTTCTTAAAATATTAATAGAAAATGAAATTTTATTTCAAATGAATAGTGTTTTATTTAATAAGCCAAAACTTACTACATCCAATGTAGCTTTGTAGGGTACCACTGAAGAGCATTTCTTATGAGCTTTTAGATAAAGTATCACAAGTAGGAGGTTGCTATTCAAGAATATAATGTTGGGGTGGCTGGAGGCGAGGGAGTAAGTAAAAACAAGTTAGCTATTACATCATTTTGTTTCCTCCTCCCTATTATGAAAGTTTTTTAGGCAATTCCTTATATTTTATTTGGTTGCTCAGGTTCAGCCATTGTAAGTTTTCATTGAAAATTGATATTTTTGAATATATTCTTTGTCATTATTTTCATTATCGGACATATCAGTAATTAATAATAATTATTTATTTGTAGTTTTTCATAACATATAAATGAATACAATAATTATTAATCTCTATAAAACTACAAATGAGGCTAGAAACAACATGTATCGAAAGGGTACTGTTGATCTCAGTTCTAGCCTTAAAGATGAAACTAAACTAGAGAAAAAAAAAGAGTATGGAGAGAGGAGAGAGGGAGAGAAACCTTGTTAATTGTTCATATTGAAAATTTTACAGAAGTATAAAATATATGAAATCAATGACTTTCTTATTGACCAGCGATGAGATATTTCTTGTAACAGCACTTGAATGAAGAAAATTTACTAACTTTATATTTTTTGTGGAATATTATTATACAAACTATATAATGTTATAACTGAAAGATCGTCGATAGAAAGTGGTTCGATGGGACGGAGGGAAAAGTAACCCTTTAAACCTCAAATTCAAAGTGTGTACATCACTACGAAATCTTATATTTTTATACAAATATGATGGACATTTGTTCATTATTATTTTATAGAAGAGGGTAGCCGAGTGTAAAACACGTTTATTTTTCATTGTTAACCATTTGGTTTCCTTGAGTTTATGTGAAATTCTGTTTTATTATCTAATACCATATATATACCTGATACATGATTTTTAAACTCTTTCAGTCCTACACATGTTTTTTACATCCAGACATGAACCGTACACATCATAATAAGCAAAATGACTTAGCACAAGTGCATTTGTTAATTTTATTTTTAAACTTATTGATAATAAATTATGATGAGGATAAAGTTTTTTCAAACTCATGTAACTTCTTAGTACACATTTTGTGACATGTTTTGTAAACCTTAAAATCAAGTCCATTTCGATACCTAAATTTTTTGACACATTTACGGGGCATATTGTTGTATCACCCATAACAATATTAATATATATCTCCACCAAGCTACGATTAGTACCACAAACAAGCAAATTTGTTTCGTTTGAATTTATTTTGAGGTTATGAGCTTCAGATGCTAAAATAAGACGAGCTAGATCGTCATTTAATTTTAGATTTGCAGTAGCAACGTGATTAGAGTTGTGTATCATCCGCTTACATATGGGTACTACAATGTCTTAAAACAGAAACTAGATCACAAGTGTAAATGGAACACAATGAATTCATTGCTTGATTTTCGTTTCGAAGTTTCTACAAACTGTGAACGATCTTTGAGATAGCTTTTTATTAAATTTATAGCAGGTTCAGTGAACCCGATAAAGTTTAAAATAGCAAATACAATCGGATAACTAATATGGTATTAAGAGCCTTCGAATAGTCAATGAGTATTTTAACGCCATCGTGTGGCCTCTGTCAGCAGCTTCAAAAATATTATCAGTTATTTTCAAGAGAGCAGTTGAACTGACTGGTTGATTGGTAAAATATTAAAGGAGTTCAAATAGCATTTGATTTGAAAACTCATATTTTTTTCTAATGCTTTTGAACTCTGTATGGCACTTCTTTGGGATAGATCAAAATCTCTAAGTCTTCTTTGAGTTATGAATTTTCATTCCCAACGCAAGTTAATCTGTCCACAAGACATGAAAATTAGTAAGATATTTAGCGAAAACTGTATCGATATGTATGTTCATTTCGGTTGTTATTCATTTTTAGTTCAAATTTATGTTGTAAAAAATTCATCGAGAGTTGTCCATCTCCGGACGCGAAATTAACATTGAAATCTCATGCCAAAATTATTGGAAACGTATAATACTTTTCTCCTAATTCTTCAGAGCCTACTCAACCGTAAATGTGTGGTCGCACATCTCTCTCTTGCCCCTACAGTAATATACAAAAAGTAACTCTCTCTCTGTCCATCTTCGCTAACTTATACCTCCCTCTCAACTTTCGTTCGCCTCGCCTGATCACACTTTCCGTAACGCTTTCGTCCAGCATTCACCAGCTTACTCCCCAAGTCAAGCGCGCGTAAAGAAGTTTTACTTCAAAAACATACTTATATCAGATTCTATATTGTAATGTAAAACAAAGAAATATATCACTCATTAGAATAAAAATTTTACTTTCTACAGATGTCTAATTGCTTGAGCAGCAATAAGTGTAAATCATGTATATAATGAGGAAACTAGCAACTAATGCCTTCAAATTATATAGAGTTTGGATAGCCAGCATGCCACTGAGTATGAAGTCAAAGTGCAATTTAGTGATTGACAGTAGATACCAGATGACAACAATAACTTAGACACACTTAGAATGATTTGGTATTATGTTCGATCGGAGAATTATGAAGAAAAAATAAAATTTGGCTGTCACAAGCCAGGCTGATACTCTGGCCTCCGCTCTCCTAGCCCCTAAGAATTACTCCTACCCTCTTTCAAAATGAAATTCATCGCGCAGCAACTTGTTGTGAAGAAGTCTTCGAACAAAACATTCACATGAAAAAATATAAGAATTTTTAATCACAGTGCTCATGGAAGAGAACTGGTCAAAGAAAAATGATATTGGTATGATGCAGAATACCAAAGAAATCAAAGATAATATTGAAAATGGAATATGAGATTAGATAAGTCAAAGTGAAACACAAAAACATTTTTGAGGCACCACAGGAAAATCCTGAAGGCACTTTAAGAGCGGTGCCTGTGCAAAAGTATCGATTCACGTTGAATGTGAATCGCTGAAGATTAAATTCATTTGGAATAACGTTCTCAGGAAGTTTATTCTATATAAACGCAGTTCTTTAAATGAAATAGTTATTGAACAGTGAAGTTCGAGGTGTACTAAGTTGAACTTCAAAACGATGAGCAGCCACAGTCCATCGCATATTTCTGATATGAACTGCTCTTGGTGGAATCAAATGTACCAAGTCCCTTGAACACTTCCCGTGAAGGTATCTATAGAAGAGAGACAAATCTCCAACCTTTCTTCTATGTTCCAGACTATCAAGGTTGCTTTTCTGGATAGAATCCAGCAGGTTCAGGGTATGCATGAAAACAATACTCCAAAGAAGGTCTGATCTAAGCTTTATAAAGCATTAAAAGTTGCTGAGGTTTGTTCAGTTTTCTGGTTCGGAACAGTGTTCCAAGCTTTTGAGAAGCGGCCTTTTCATTTCCACCGACATGATTGTGCCAAGACATATTGTTGTCCATTTTAACCCCCAACAAACTTATCGAAAACGGAATTGTCTGTCCTGACATTATTATATCCGGCTCGGAAACTTTTATCTTCTTGGAGATAACCGATACCTGGGTTTTCGTGGCATCGAATTGAACCTGCTAGTTTTATAAGGCTGGAGGTCATTATCGACCTCATTATATTTTAGAAAAGATGTTCTATAATACACCTTTCTTCTTGAACACAATTATATGAAATCGATTTGAACATCTTCATTTTGTATATACCTCCAGAACGTAATAGTAGGATTTTATATTCTATTTCAAAACTTCTTCGTCATATATCAACAATTTCATCAAACTCTAACTACACAGCTTTACTGTGCTCTAACACTCAGACCACCTAGTAACAACATGTCTGTATTCAGTAATAACCCATTTTTTTCTCCGAACAACATACCAAACGTTCACCTCCATCGGTCAAGAATTCAGAGTCCAACAACGATTGTGTTATTTGTTACTTCACACTTTTCTCCAACAATTAACAACAGAACAGATTTAGAATCTTATGTTCTGAGACAATACGGGTGAAAATCGTCGAAAATCGAATGGAAATATCAGGTTCAATGACATGCTGACGTATGGACCTAACCTAACGTAAGTGAAGACCACGAATAAGCGAAGGTGCACGCCTCGTTGCCAAATGTAACTGTTTTCATTACATTCAATTAATTTAATAAACCCGTCTGATCGAAATTAAAAGTAATTTATTCTGTTTTCGCAGAAATCCACGGTTGTACATTCATCTTTATAAAGCCCGTAAATTTATTTTGAAATACTGCTTTCAATTAAACTAATGCAATTTCACTTGAATATTTGGAAAGACAATAATTAGAAAAACAATAAAATAAATCAAAAATGAAAATTCAATTGGCCTCTATAGTATTTTTATTTTCGTTTTATGAATGTGGAGTGTGGTTTCAATGTATTTGACACCGATGTAGACCGTACAAAATATTTGGTAAAAGCTCTTCGCATTCTAGAAATATTTTTAGCTAGATTAAACAGGATATATCCTCAAACTCTGAAAATTTATTTACCAGACAGTGAGACACAGAGGGAATGCTATTTAATTTTCATCCAAAAACAGCGCCTGGAACGCGAGAATCAAGATTACGAATAAGGAAAATTTGTGCCTTTCATTTATTTGTCAATTGAACACAAAAAGTATGCGAAAGTAGTTTATCCATTCTGAGAAGAAAATCAATCATTCAACAAACTCCACTCTCCGTCTTTAGATTGTCTTTCTAGAACTGACCATAGTAGTACTTTGTAGTTAAAACGTTCATTTTAGCCCTTTCTACTATTTTTAGTATGACTTCTGTGAGGTTATCTGATTTCTGTGGTGATACATTTCTATTCTTTGATTATACGTATCTATTAATATAGAATGTGGATGCGATAAGCAGTTTTATGAGATAGTCAATCCATCCCTCTTTTATGTTCAATAGCAATTCTCTTTCTCCAATTTTTGTTTCACGTGTATTCGCTACTATCAGTAAAGTTATCTTTGATTTAATTATATCACAATTCTACTTTGGATACTCGAGATAGATGAGACAATATGGATTCGAAAACTATACCCAAGTTCTCTCGATGCCATAATAATAATTATAGGACTTTCATAGTGAAGTCCTGATTTACAAATCCTGAAGTATGACATTTCCATAGGTATATGTATATTCTATCCACTTGATAATTGATAAATACATGCATGGTTGAAAGACACTGAAATAATTATGGATGTATATTTTTCGGTTTTTCGGCGAAAGACATATTGGTACTTGATGCAAGCCAAAGTTCATATCACGGAAACAAATGAGATTCACATCATTTGAATCATTCAACTAAAACTATAGAGTAAGATCCCAGAGCGATCAGACGTAACTCATTTCCACAAAGATGAAAACAAGTTCTCAATAACATCTCATGTTCTATGAATACCTGCGTACTTGTGGAGCTCGCCTTGTGACACCTGGGCAGGTAACAGGTAAGAAAGGTAACTAAAAATAAGAGTTACTTAACTTAAATTCAAAAGGCTGGTTTTTATGTATGTTTTGTAGAATACTATTTTAAAATAGTATCATAAGTGTCAGACACTTTCCATGGACCAAAAATAGATGAATTTTACTCATTTTACAGGTCTGATTTTTAATTATGTTATCAAGGTAACTATTACAAAGTTATATTCAGTTATTCAGACAAATTTTAGTAACCAAACATCCCCTAAATACAGGTGAGAGAATGAGCAATAAAGCACTATACGCATGCAGGCACCGGAAATAACCAAAGATACATTAATTTAATAAGATTTTACAAGCACTTGGGACCATCTTTGTGTGAAAGTTTGCCAGGAGTTCATGCATTGACTAGATGCGACTTTAATCCCGCCATTTTTAAGAAAGGTAACCAAAGACCATTTAATATATTAATGAAGAAACATGTATATCAGCCAAGCTTTGGAGATCGAGAGTCGTTTACCGATGAGCATATGCAATAAAATATTTTCAATGAAATATCAAAAATTCTGATGCTAGCAGTATGCCACCATGCAAATCTGAGTTATTTTAACAATTCTTTCGAGCTAATTACATGGCTAGCATATCGAAAAATGCAAATAAAAAGCAACCTACCATTTTAACTCCTGAAAACAATGGGTGGACTTTAGAAGAAAACCAGTATCATTTTCATTGGTTTGATGGTGACCGATTACCAGGAGACGTTAGTGAATCCCTTCAAGAATCAGGTACTGCACTTTGACTTAAAGTTTTTAAAAAATCATTTGCAGTACCTGCCACCTGCCAAGGTGTCACAAGCCGAGCTCCATAAGTACGCAGGTATTCAAAGAACATGAGATGCTACTGAAAACCTAAGGTTTCATCTATGTGAAAATAAGATACAAAGTATGTCTGATCGCTCTGGGATCTTGGACTGATACTAATGGTACTAATGGTAGAAAAATACATAAGAAAAATATAAATACAAAACAAATGAACAAATAGATGAAGGAGTTTTACCAAAAGGCAAAGTAAGCTTTTGCCGATACCACAAGGAACAGAAAAATGATCTCTTCCATTCAACCTTCAAAAAACAGAAGTTAATGGTAACTATAGCTGGAGTGCAGAACTTAACAATGAAATTTCTTATCACACGCTATTAAAAATTAATACCCTTTATAGAAAATTAAGCATTGAGTGGGGGAAAACATAACACAAAAAAATGAAATGCAAACAATAAAAAATAAAACTGAAAAGTTTTTAATTATAGAAAAGAACTGTCAGAAGTTCAACTCATATTCGAGAAGTGTTCTTTTCATTTGTCGCTTGAAACTCAAAATATTTATTCTTTTAAATTCCTCAGGATTCCAGTGTGATTCCTGATCATATACGAAAAAGGATATCAAAACTGGGTTGTGGTATGGTGAGATGGTGACGTTATGTTGGAAGGAATGTATCTCATATGGTTTGCTAATTATCATTCTTCATTGTTTAATATTTTTGATGTCATCAATGACGGGATTTCATACAGTGTGAACAGTGATAATTGTAGAATGAACTTAAGAAAAATTAAGGTATTACAACTTTTTAGCATTTTTGTATTTCAGAATGTTTATGACTAAAAGAAAAACTGAAAAAAAAACGGCATCCATGAATGATATCATTTATCTTTTGTGTACTGATTCCATCATTAAAGTACTAGGTAAATGGCGGTCAAATTCTCGGAGATTTTATTTTACAAATTATCTGCTTGCAGAATTGTTGATGGTCAATGATCTCAGCGTGAAATTCGGTACCAATACTAATCTGCAAAAAAGAGAAACCATCACCTTTTTATTATTTGTAAAAAGTTGTATATATTGATAATTGCTTACACAAATAGATTTCATGAATTCTGGAGCTTCATTGTTAGAGCAGCAGTTCTCAATTTTTTTTTGTGAAGGAACCCTTTTGGAACGCGAAATACGTGACGTAATCCTACAATAAAACAATAGTTTTTAAAATATATCAGTTACTTTTTACTAACTTACATAAATAGTATAATAATAGAAGATATCAAAAAAGAAAAAAATTAACTTATGAGAGGTATGAAACTGTTTTTTATTTTTCATCAGTCGGTTGATATAAGGTGTGATAGAAAACAGTTGAAGTCTCATATTAAGTTCGGTATCCAGTCTACTGCGGTATTTTGTTTTCGTGGCTGCATAGATTGAGAATCCTGTTTCACACAAATATGTTGTTGGGAACGGGAGAAGAATATTCAGAGAGCCATTTTGGCAAGCATTAGATATTTATCACGAATTATACACCAAAAATCGTTGAGGGGCGTCATTTTCAACAGTGACTTCATACTTCTGTCTGATGATATTTCTAAAAGAGATTCAAATATCTCGTTTGACATACTTTCGGGCTTCTGCAAGTTGGATAAAAAATGATTATGAATCCATGAATTCAGTCTCATTTGTGTATTCTGTCCATCGGGAAAATACTTCTCGAAAGATGCGCCCATCGAATGAGATATTGAACCAATTCTTCAAATACATAATTTTAAAACATTTCTGAGTCGTTATCGCTAACAAACACACTGAGTGACGTAAAGCTTTCTATTTCTCTCTTACCAACGCAAATAATCCAAAAATCTAATTTTCTTTTGAAGGCAGTTATTTTGTTACAAGTCTGGAACACTGTTGTCTGTTTACCTTGCAATGATAAATTCAATTCTTTCGGGTTTTTGAAGATATCTGTCATAAAAGACAGCGCAAATAACAAAGTTTCATCATACAAACGGTCTTTCAAATTAAAAAAGTAACTGAAAGAAACATTTGTAACTCGGCTCTAAGTTCAAATAACATTGTTGAAGTTTTACCCCGAGACAGCCATCGCACTTCTATACAGCAGCAGTATTTATGTTTGCTGTCATAATCTTCACACAATAATGAGAACAATAGGGATTGTAATGGTCATGATTTGATAAAATTATTTATTTTCAACAATTCATCCACAACTATTTTTAGATTTGACGGCATTTGCTTCATTGCAATTGCTTGCTTATGCAGTATACAATAGCTGTAACTACAATTGGGCGCTTTATTTTTTACTCGTGACACTATTTCTGCTGTTTTACCTATCATCGCCTTGGCCACATCTGTACAAATGTGAGCCATTTGTACATGAGCATGTCTTCTTCAAAAGAACTTTCATATGGATATCTCACGATAACCAGCAAGAAAGCTAGACCAGCGGTATCAGTCAACTCATCCATTTGCAAGACGAATCATGTTTTTCCTAATAGTTCCATGGAACTATTAGGAAGCAGTTTACTACACAGCGTGCAGGGCGGTGAGCCGTTGGAATCAACAAATCCGAAACTGATATATGATTCATCATACTTTCTTTTTTTCGCCTTCGAAACCATGTAACTTAACGTGATGGCATCATCTTCTAGATCGGTAATTGCCGTATACTCCGCGCGTAATGCTTTTGAAAATTCGGCTTCGTTAGGAGATATTGTTGTAACATGTTTGAAAGCCTTTAAGCTAACGTTCTATTTCTCTTTATAAAAAATGTTACATGTCAAAATAATGCACGATAGAAAAGTTATCCAAATAAGAAATGTACAAAACTGATACAATTAGAATGGAGCAGTAGAACAGTAGACACTCCGTTTCTAGCAGGCAGGTACTTATCGCTTCGAACCCTAATTGTCGACTGATAGAGTGTCCCCCCCATGCCCCCTCCCGGGTTGAGTGCCCTGAGATTGAAACTTTGCCCACAAAATGAATTTTGCGAGGAAAACTTAATATCCCATTCCTTCCACCCCCGCTCCTCCAGGAGCGGTCCTCAACTTGATGCTGGGGACTTCAGCAAGATTGACATCTGACCTTTTTTCAGTCGAAAGTCATCCTTCAGGTGCTTCTACTTTCTAATCTATTATTTTGGTTTATCATGACTTTCCTGGGTGAATTTTTGCATGGGGCCCCCAAAAGCTAATCGGAGGCGATTGTTTGAAGAAATCGCGGTCCAGTGTTTCTCGGTGAACCTGAAAAGAAATTGTTTGTTATCTGATTAAAAAATGTTATACTTACTGGAGCCGCCTGACAGCGACTCTCGGGAGTAATCTCTCGTTTTGTTTCGTTGGCCTTCTATGTTTGTCCCTTTCTCGGAATCTGGGGTCATTCCTGTTTAGAGCATCGTTTAGATCGCGTAGCGCTGGATTGTTATGCGATCTGATTCTATCGAACATGCTTTCTGAATGTTTTCTCATATACACGTCCACATATTGTGTGTTCAGTTCCAGGCCTCGAAATATGTATCTGTTGGGTATATATCTCGGAGCATTTACCGCGGCCCTTACGCACGCGTTCATAAACAATTGGATCTGTTTTCTGAATGTCTGTGCGCACTGGCCGAAGGCAGTGCAGGAATACAAGATCATTGGTAATAGTACGGTCTTTATCATCATTCCCATGTTACTTCTTCGACCTATAATTTGTAATAGGTTTTGTCGAGCAGATCTCGCCATTCTTACTCTCTGCCGTACGTGAGACCTAAATGTTAAACTTCTGTCTAGGATGACACTCCCAGGTATTTCGAATCGTTGGTCCACGGAATCTCTTGTCCGTTGAAGACGACGTTGCCTTCCGGTTGTACCAGCCTTCGGATGAACAGTATCGCCTGACTCTTGTCAGGGTTTATACTGATCTTCCACTGGTTGGCCCATTCCTCTAATCTATCGTGTCGTCCGCGTAGAGCGCCAACTTGTTGAAGTTGTTCTCCGGCTTGGGCACGTCCGCTGTATATGACGAGAAGAGGTGTGGCGAGAGGACTGCACCTTGCGGGACCCCTGCTTTCGTATGGTTGAGAGTTCTTGTCCTACTCTGCAGCGCCATCCCCTGTCAGCTAGAAAAGACTGGATTAATCTAACCATTTGTTTCGTGTAGCCAAAATTACTCATTTTGGATAGAAGTCCATCATGCCAAACTCTGTCGAACGCCTTGGAGACGTCTAAGAAAATCGCTCCGGTGTTGTATCCTTTGCCGAGGTTGAAGCCTTCCATCGCAAAGTCTACTACCCTCAGGACTTGTAACTCTGTTGAGTGTTCTGATCTGAAACCGAACTATTCGTCTGGTAGGATTTCTAGTTCGCTGGTTTGGTCATCCAATCTCTTCAGGATGACACGTTCTGCCACTTTGCTTAAGAAAGGGGTGAAGCTGATTGGCCTGTAGTTATCTGGGAATAGGTGGTTCTTTTTTGGCTTCTGAACGTTGCCTTCTTGAATGGGTAAGGAAAGTGCTGTAGTCTGAGTATTGCGTTTATGATGTTTGTTATGGCCGCTATACCCTTACGTGGTAGGACTTTCAATGCCCCGTTTGTTATTTGGTCCGAGCCTGGGGCTTCCTGAGTAGCTACACGTTTTACGATGTCTTTCACTTCCTCGGGAGATGTAGATGCCAGGGTTTGCGCATTGTCCCTTCTTTGTCTTCTAATGCTACGTACCGTCAATTCCACCTGTGTCTCTATTTCTTCTACCTCGTCCGTGAACGGAACGTTGTTCTCTCTACACTACTTTTCGAAATTGTTCGCAAATGCTTCTTCTTTCTCCTGGTCCGTGTAGATGATTTCTTGCTCGCCGTGTATTGGTGAGCATGGTTTTCGACGTCCTTTCCTAAGAGTTTTCTGCATTCTCCATGCAGATTGATCTTCGGTATTTAGTTCTTCCAGTTCATTGTTGATCTCGGATAGCTTTTAGTTCTTCTTTCAGTATTCTGCCGGCTCTTTGCATACACCATTCGTCCATACGTATGCGTGTCAGTTGGTATCGTCTTTTCAGGCGTCTTCTTATTCTGATGAGCTCCATCGTATCTGGTGAAAGATGCTCTTGTAAGTTGAAGTGCAGGGTTGGGACTTTCCGTGCGCTTCTTTCCATTGTTTGGGTGATCGCCTGTTGCAGCTGGTGTGTGGCGTTCTCCAGATCAGTCCTTGTTTCGATGCATGGTATATCTCCTATCGCATCGTGAATGGTGCGCTGGAATCTCCTCCAGTCGATGATTCTCTTTGTTGGATTATCTGGTTCCACTTTACCTGTTCCTATTGTAAAACGGATGGGGTTGTGGTCTGACGATCCTTCGTCTAGTACTTCCATCTCCATAGTAATGATGTACTGCACTATTGCGACGTCGAGAATGTCTGACACTTGGTCTTCTCAAGGATAGTATGTTGGGGTATTTGGTGCTACTACCACGATGTCCTTGAATTCTTTTAGTATTCTCGCTAATTCTCTGCCGCTATTTCAGAGTAAAAGTTGAGGGGCTGGTTTTCAGCGACGTGATACCTGTCAAGTATGTTATTGTACAGCGGCAACACTGTACACCGAACACCGCGCCTCTGTTTCAAAGTAAAAGTTGAGGGGCTGGTTTTCAGCGACGTGATACCAACTTCATTAATTCATATATTGGTTACCATCATCGACGATAAATAATGCTGTTCTTCTTGAATGTTGAATCGCACGTTAAAACGTTAGGCCCTCCTAATCATCGTCATCGTCATCTCATTTTTTCAGTCGTTCCGTATTTCTAATCGTTCATGTTGCGCGCCATCTATGTTTTTTTCTTCGTCATCCCCTGATAATGTCAACTTGGCTAACAAAAACACCCATGAACGACAAACAATAGTTCCACACATCAAATGAGTAACACACTGTATACTTTCCTCATTAAAAAATTGTAGGGGTTAGGCCCCCCGTTGAACTGTCATGTTTTTCACCCAAATGATGTATTTTGTCACACCTTGTACACATTGACGTCATGTTTTTACTTAAATGATGTATTTTGAGACACCCTGTATATATTGAGGAATCGCACGTTAAAACGTTAGGGCCCATTAAGCTGTCATGTTTTGTCTCAAATGATGTATTTGGCACACCTTGTACACATTGACGTCATATTTTTTTTCTTTAATAATGTATTTTGAGACATCCTGTTGAACTGTCATATTTTTCCTCAAATGATGTATTTTGTCATACCTTGTACACATTGACCTCATTTTTTTCTTATATGATGTATTTTGATACACCCTGTACACATTGGGAAACCCAATGCCGCGTAAAAGAAAAACACATGACAGCCATGTTTTTTTCTTTTACGTTGGTAGCCATGTTTTTTTTACTCTGCACACCCTGTATACCTCCATGGCAGCCTTGTTATTTTCTTTAACGCTGCATACCCTGTATGTCTCCATGGCAGCCATGTTTTTTCTTTAATGCAGGCAGCCATGTTTTTTTCTTTAACGCTGCACACATCTTACATACCTCGAAGGCAGCCATGTTTTTTCTTTAACGCTGACAACCATGTTTTTTTCTTTAACGCTGCACACACCCTGTATAACATTTGATTGATGTGTTTTGAAACAATACCCTGTATACCCAATTATTAAATTTTTCATTTCATTCCAAATGCGCTGGACTCGTTATTTTTCAAACAGCTATAACGCCACCGCTAACCCGATTCCCGAGCCATACGAATGAAAAAAACACTGATAATAAAACAACAATAAAAACATCAACCCCATGTTAGTATTTGACGTGCTGCGGAATCGGCATAGACTACCTACTTATAAAATTAAATATACGGTGTTCCATTTGAAAATATGAGGAAAAAACTATTTTCGAGTTTTGATTCACGCAGTTTTAGAAAATCTCATTATTATTTGATAGTGAAAAACGAAATTCATCTTAAAATAGGCCTTTCAACGAAGTTTTATATTGAACATGGGGACGGTCGAATAAATCCACCTTTTGCCATCATTTCTTTGGCATATTTTTCATATAATCTAAATATCCAAATATGAAAACCAATATTTGAAAAAGTATATTTGATTAATGATTTCAAAAAGCTAAATGGTGTTCAAAATTTCTATTCAAAATAGTTTTTGGTAACTTCACTCCTTCATTACAAACTTCTGAATAAAAGTAGAATCTATATTGATGAAATTCACAAAATTTCAAAAACTCTTCAAAATGAAGGATAGACATTAACTAGACACATGAGAAGAGCAGGTATCTTTAATTTTCAATTCCAACATCAGAATAGTCATCATAGAGAATAGATTAGAATAGAATTGAAATTTATTTATAGTGAACAACAAACAGAATGGTTTCCACTTACATGATGCACAGTTTATTTTAAAAGTTCCTTATACATAATACGTTTAAAATCAATAAAAAATATAACAGTTTGAAACAATATATAATATAATGACCATGACACATTTGAGCATTCGAAGTTGTCCCTCTGTAATACTGAATAGGTATATCCAGTTCACAGTTCCTAACCATTTTGTTAACGGTTTCAAGACATTGTTGAAGAGGAGACAAATTGTTCGAGACATGAAATAGATTGTCTCATACCTAATTTTGTTTTGGTACAGAACATAACCCAAACCTAAACATGAACAGCTTTAAGTATATTTTCATTTTGCAAAAAAAGTCAACTAATAGGTAAGAGTTTTCAGTTTAGGTAATTATCAACCTCCCTACACTCGGGTTGTGTGCTTTACCAATATAACATTTGTTCCCTTCATTTAACGATACCATAATGATCAATATTCAGCACTACATTTCACTTGTTTTCTATGTTTATTTCCGCAAATCACATATATTTACAACTAGTCAGATGCAGACTATATCCATAATCACAGCTGGTATTGAAAGATGAATGAAAATTATACATAATAAAATTAAACAACTGCAACTATCAAGGAAACAGCGATGAAATTTTCATTTGTATTTGAAAGAATGAATGATTTACCTCGAGACAACCTCAAAAAACTGCGAGAATTATTGAAATTGTAGCTGCTTACTTTTCAAACGATTTTTTGAATGCATAGGACGTTTTGTTGTTAATGACATTGGGACAGGATATTATATCCAACAAATTTAGCAGGGATTAGGTTTTTCCAGAGGTCTGTTGAATGGGATTTTTTACGTAATGAGAGGTTTCTCGTAGTACCTACTCACTAGGTAAAGAATATACCAATTTTCAAGAAAAAATTGTTTCAAGTTTCTACTGAATTTGGTTACTGAAATGAAATGAAAAAAATTTTTCATAAATTGAAACTGAGTAAGAATACGCGTTCATTTATGTAGAGTTACATACGAAGTTTCCAGTGGAAGTTGAGGTAAAGGAGTGACTTCATGAGAAAATGTTTACTAATATACAGAGTACCGAATAGAAGTGTGTCATATCAAAGTTTAGTTTTCAAATTTAATGAATGAAATGATTTCCTACCAAAAAAGTAATCTCAAATAATTGCATAGATATATACCGAAGGATTTAGATATTAGGTATACTGATATATTCAACCCTCGCCATTTTCAATGAAAATTCAGTTGAACAGTCTGTTTTATTATAATGATATTCAAACTGTTTTTATCATCGAATAAGATCCGACCAAAATCTTTTTTCTTATATTGGGTAAATTTAAAGTTGAAAACAATTTTCCTTGATTTTTTCAAATGCAAAACCACGTACAATTCTTACATACGAAAATTCCTCTTGAGAATTATGTAATAAAGGTAGCCACCAAATGGTTTGTTAGTTATACAAAAAACAATGTTACGATGTCAAAAAATGTATTAATTCCAACATTAAACAATAACAGATATTTCAGTAGGTGACCAACTCCGTTGAAAATTGAAATGAAAACAAGATTTGAAGAAGAAATGAGAAAATACGAATCATTCATCATAATTGATGAAATGAATAATGTTTTCAGAGCTCTTTCCATACGAAATTTACAAAATTTACAATTTTCTCAGTAACGACTCCAAATTGAGTTTTTTTTTATACTCTCTCTATATATTGATGGGGAAATAGAAACTGAATTTTTTTAACAAAAATAAAATATCTCCCAAAAATATTCCTTTTTGAATGAATGAAATTTCTATAACTGGAACTGAAATAAATAGTTGAATGAACGATTTTGACAAACTGACATTCTGATGGAGAAGATTTTTCTCTTCTAGTGACGACATATATTCGTAAAGTATTCGCAAAAATTGAGGAAATCGTCTTTCGTAACTATGCAATAGGTTGCTTCTGAAAGTCTACCAAGAGTTTCCATTTCAAGTGGAATTTCATATCATAGATACACTAAGTTTCATAGTGTGCTTGAGTATAATATCTGTTTCAATTCAGATATGCATGTTTGGTGTTCAAATTAAATAAGAAAAAGTAATTCCCGTTCTTTCAATGTTCATTATCAAAAAAATGTTGCCAAAATGACCTACTTCTGTTAACTCTGAAATTTTAATTTATATCAGAAAAATGAATTCAACGAATACATTTTTTTCTATTGAACTAGTTAGTTGCGTTACTTTGATCTTCCGGTATGACCTTGATAGTGTTATCTGCGTAATCTTTCAACTTCACTTCTGTTGACAACTAACTTCTAGCATAATATCTGCAGTATGGTCTTGTTCTTTATCTGGGTGTATAGTGTGATTTTTTATCTCATTGAGGTTTCTAACACACACCTTGGTGGATACTGATTTGGTTTGAGATTAAAACACAACTAATCCAAGTCACAACATATCTTTCTCATGTTTAAGATTTGTTGAACTTAAGATATATTTGTAAAACTTGAAACTTTACTAAGGAACCTCTAAGGTAAAAGACAAATTTATGCATTTCTCTATTAAAATAGCATAAATACCATTCATCAGTGTATGATATAACGACTAATATCTTTCTGAATTGAAACTTTCCTAAATATTGCATAATAGCCAAACTATAAAATGAATTTCGCTTTGCAGCAGCAACATTTATCGAACCACTCTGTAAGTACTGTTACTCCAAGAACAAATTCGTGAGTTCAATACGGCAGTGACCGCCAAAAGTGGCCATCACCATTGGCACTGTCAAGAGTATATTGCAACATTCTAAAGCTGTATGAAGCCAAGTTCGATGAACCTCGATCATAATGTGTTACGCCAGCATTTGCAACAATCCAGCTACGACTTACGTACCGCTATGGTTACCATGAGCTCGATGGCGAAATTGTTGTAGGTACGTCCGTGCTAAAGAGAAGCAGTAGGTGTAAAAATGTTGCGAATTGAGGGCGAAAGGTAAAGCGTAAGGTGTTTGGAGTAAAATCGAATTGAAATTGAGTGGGAATTTGCTTTTGGCCATTACGATTACGTGTAATATTGTTCAATCGATTTCAGTTAATATGATTGTATCCTTATCGGCAAGGAGTATTTTGGACATAGGTCATTGGCCTGTAAGCTTCAGTGATTTTTGAAATCCAGGAATAATTTCTAGTCCATTTCCACAATCCGCAAAGACGATTTAGTATTAATGTTTGGTGTGGTCTATTTGTAGGCAGAAATAACGGTCCATTTTTCTACCATAGTTCTAAGAACGGACCCCGTTACATTCATTTATTAACAAGAGTGTTGGAAGAGTTTTTCGATGATCTTGATCTGGAGGCTCGTCAGATGATTTATTTTCAGCAGGATAGAGCACCAGCACATGATTTCAGAGGCGTAAGAAGAATGTTGCAAGACTTTAAAAAATATATGGATTGCTACAAATTCCTGCATATGCTGTTGGTGATATATCTGCGGGTATCGATTTTCAATTATTGGAACACACTTGCAGACCGGTTTCGTGCTGTTTGGCCACTCGTCAGTGCAAGGTAGTGTCTATCATTAACCTAAAGTCGATGATTTCCAGTAATTTAAAATCAAATTACTTCTGTGAAGAATCCTGCAGAGACACCTGTAGGACATAATCCAACGCCCTCCGTGGTATTGGCCAGGGGAGTAATTGTTTTCTGATAGGTGTCAGTCTATAAATCTAGTGTGTAGGTAAGGAAAGACTGGCCTGAACGAATTGTTCCTTTAGATAATTTGATTTAAAGCCAGTCTTTAGGTATGCCCATGTACATAGAATTCAAAGTTTTTTGTTCTTATACGAAAACTTGGGCCATATTGATATGCAGTTGTTAGTACCTCGACAGGCAGAAGTATCAATGACAAATATGTTGTCAGTCGTTCACTTCAGTCTAGTTCGAGTAATGATACTCTGAAACGAATTCAATTTTTAATTATCGGAAATCATCGACTTTTTGTTGATGAGAGACACTACTTTGCATTAACGAGTGGCCAAACAGCACGAAACCGATGTGCGAGTGTGTTACAATAAAGAAAAATCGATTCTGGCAGTTGTATCGCCAACAGCATATGCAGGAATTACTTCTGTGAAAAATCCTGCACTGACACCTGTCGGATATAGCCAGGAGAGTAGTTGTTTCCTGATAGGTATCAGTCCATGTATAGGTAATGGAAGACTGGCCTGAACGAATTGTTCTTTTAGATAATTTGATCAACTATTCTCTTCAAGAAGAACATTAACGTTTCAAGCATTCCTAAAATTCACCTAGACGAATTCGTATAAGATCTGTATAATTATGCAGTGAAACTGTATATAAAAATAGTATGAATTTCCAGTGAATGATTTACAAGATACTCGCTTCGGGGCCTTGAAGAGGTGAAATTATGCCTCTGAAATATTTTCCCATTCTGTTCTTATCGAAAGTACCGTTTATGTGGCAGTACACATTGAAAAAATTAGGAGTACAATCGCATTTCGGAATAAATTAAAGTAAATTTAGAAAATACAATGAGAGTGAGAGAGAAGACTCCTAATTTTTTTAATCACTAGCACTTGGGATTGGACTTTTTGAACTTTTTCTGAAATTTATCATTCAGTGAAAATATCTAAATTATTTGTTGATGTACGGATGTATACTTGAAGTCAAAATTATATTCCTTGAAATGTAACGATGAATATCCACTATCATTATTTAGTACTTCGCCGGTGAAATCATCAAGTCACTTCCTGGACATCGTCCTTAGACGGCTAACATAAAGAGGTGAGTAACCGCAGAAGATGATAGTGTTGAATTTATAAATGATCATTTTTGGCATATGCTTGAGTCGTTCTATCACTATGCAAATTCATATAAGTGAGAATTAAACTATCTTGAAATGTCGATCCACTAATTGATGGAACTGAAATTTAACCGGTTTGTTCAAATTGAGCAACGTATTGAACACAATATTACTACAATTCAAAATCTATAATTTTGTTAGCATGTAGTTATCATATCAACTATCCAATAAATAGTGAACGTTAATATTCATGTCTCTAACCGCAACCAAGAGTGATACTCAATTTTCAAAGAGTTATCTTTTTTGAAGCATCTGAAAAACCATAAAGAAATTATAATGCTTTCAGGCAAATACAAACCCTTTACCGTGATGCAGTTTTACTCGTCCATCAATGTATATGGATTTTTGTCAGGGAATTTTTAGCTCCAGGTGACACGAAAAGTGTTAAAAACTGTGAGAAAAAGTGAATAAGATTCACTCTTTCAACATCGTAGACTCCACCCAGATCACCAGTTTAAATATTTGTTCTGATTGTAAGAGTCCTTAGTGGGCCCTTTCCTATCTCCAGGTCAGACGTCATGAAGGCCTACACACTTCACAAATGCAGAAGATTCTCAGGGCACACGATTATCGCACCCAATGATCACTTATCCCATGGTTTGGAGAGCTGTCATTGGTTAATGATGGTGCAAAGTTATCCAAATCAGTCGGAAGTTCAGTTACAGAGCTTGACTAGGGAAACTGCTCTTCGACATATGTAGAAAGCAAGACAGTATAATCGCAACTTTTCATGGTCTAGGAATTTCATGAAACAAACTCATCATTCATTTGTTCATATTTCAAAATGGGGAGATACATTGAAAAACTAATGAGGCTATGGAGAAATCACCCCACCATGATAGTCTAGTTCTCAAGTTGAAAATAGTGAAAACTAGAGACAATGATCGAAGAAATACGTGCGATGGCTCATTTGATCTGTAATAATATCTAGAGAAGTGTGCTAAAACCGTTCCCAAGCACATGAAAAATTGCAAAAGTTATAAACAAATTGAAATGTAAAAAAAGGTATTTGGGTTTGCAAATATTTCAAGAACTTAAAAAAATTTGTGAATTAAAAAAAGATCCTTGAACAAAAAGTCCTACAAGCCCGAAACTCTATCTATATTATTTATAAATTTAATTTAACGCCGAAAATAGGCCTCCGCTAAAGCGAGTACGTCACAAAAAATTATTTTTTGTAACTAATAAATATTCATTTGAAAATTAGGGTATATTTCGAATACTATGAAAAATTGATTCTCGTTGAAAAAAAAATATTTAAGTGAAATATTGAAAAAGCTTGGTATTCATTAATTAACAATATTTTACTTGTCTTGCGTCTTTACTGAAGACCAATAAAAATGTTCAAATAATTTTCTATATAATTTTTTGCTTCATGAAGTGAAAAATTTTATTGAAAATTACTCAATAGATCATGTTATAAAATTTGAAAAAGTTTTGTTATTATATAATTTTTTCTAGTAACAAAAAATTAATAATCGACGTATTGTTATGAATTTCTTCAATATTTATTATCATACTCTCGTTTTTGTATTGGATGAAGATATTCGTTGAGTTGAACAAAAAAATTTTAGCGCCATTTGGTTATGGATCTTTTATAAACAATTAGACCATGTGAGTTTCAAAAAAATTATATAATTTTGTTGTTTTTATAATATAATGATGTTTATAAGAAACATTTTTTCCCAACAATGGTTTTCAATTGTTTATTATCGTTTTTTATATTTCAAATATTCAAATAATTAGTTAAGAAATGTTTTCTATTATGAAATTCATAATCGACATTTCTCTACAAATTAACAGAAAAAAATTCAAATTTTACTGTTTGATAAAAAAATTTCCAATTGCGATATAGTCTTTTGCTCAAACTGTTGAAAATCACACAAGCATTCATGCATTCAAACTTTCGAAAACATTTTTTATTGTACTTTTAAAAATAATGTGCTACAAAAGTTGCATAAGCCACTCGATTTATGAACTAAAAAAATAATATAACTTTGAAACTTTTGAAGATATGAAGTTTTTCGCTATTTTTTTACTTCTAGCATGATGAATAACGCAAGCATTATAAAAAACTTTTAAGGAGATGTCGTTCATTGATTCGATTATTCGATCCACGGTTATAATTTCTCCAACGATCGGGAGAACGTGCACATTAGACTTGGGAAAATCTAGTAACAAAATGGCACTGGATGAAGCGTGTAAAGTCATTTTCTTTCTTTATCCATCCAGCAAAAATATGACATAAAAAATGCAGAATTCACAATTGCACTCACAATTGGTATAATTAGCATGTGCAGTCTCAGTTCGTGTCTAATGACATAATTCTGCCGCAATAGTGATCTTTTACTCTCTCCGACACATGTGAATATCAACATGGAGACTGGAGAATTCATTGCCATCTGTCAGATGAATGCAGGGTAATATTCGACCATTAAAGCAAAACGATTGCCATTGTGAGGTTTTAGACTATAAGCGAAACAACATATCGTTATAAAAAAACGAATGAAATTTCAAGATTAGCTCTTCTACAGAGACATATCATAGTAAAATAGTGATCTTGGCAATACAAATCAGCCCCAAAGGTCTTCTGGGAAAAAGACCTGGGTAGCAAACCATTTTTGATCAAAAAATATTTATAATGATGGTTCCGATTGCAGATGCTTTCAGTAGAATGGCAGGACATTATCGTCCCATCTACTTAAACTCGAATTCAAAACAGCTCACCAAATCACCTAAGTAGGTGCATGTAGTCTTCTTAAACAACATTGAAGACCTCAGGTCGAGTGGGCTGAAGTCGGAAATTGAGAGGTTCATCATGGCCTGACAGGACACCTTGGTCCACCGAAATTGCGTGATGAGTATAGAGACTCCTGATACTAGGTGCACTGCCTGACGCGAAGTATTTGCTATCTGTTTGTCCAGTATATGCGGTCTCATCCTACATCCAACAACATAACGCAGTCCTAAAAGTGCTTTATTACCACCTACGCTCTACGCTCCGGGGATATTGAATCTCTCGTGGAAAATGAGTAGTGCCGAATTTCTTGAAAATATTAATTTTCCACCCTCAGGCTAATCAGACGATATTAATCATGGAGTTTTCAGCTCCCGGTAAGACAAAAATCTTCCGAATAAAGGAGAAAAACAGATAAAATATTGAGATTTTTCTCTGTAAACTCCGCATACTCTATTCAGACCACACTGTAAAGATGACCATTGTTATGTATTTCTCAATACAAAAAATCAAAGGAAACCTATAACCTTCAAACATATTACCACATGATCTTTTTTGTAGTTACCTCTCTAATAGAATACAAAGAGTAAAAATATCCAAATAAGTTAGTGTTGAACAAAAACTAACTTGTGGTGTACCCCACGGAACGGTGTTGGGACCCATACTCTTCAACATATATCTGAATCAACTTTTCCTTATAAAAACCCACTCAAAAATCATCAGTTTTGCGGACGATACTGTAATTTTATGTAGTGACAATAATTGGTATGACTTAAAAATCAAACTTGAACAAGATATGTATGAAGTTAAAAATGGTTTGACCATAGGCTACGATCAAACAATTTCAAAAAAAGATTTCACATACCTTTTAGTAGCTTTGGTGTAAACTTACCAAGAAGCCGTGATAAAACCTGAAAAAAAATTAAATACTTAAGCATAATAATAGACTGCCACCTCAGATGGGACCACTAAAGCAAATATGTAATGAAAAAAGTACAATGTATTCTTTACAAATTCAAAAAAGTCATTGATATTCTGAATATAAAACAAAGAGTTTTACTCTATAAGAGCTTGGTAGAATCCCATACGAGTTATGGCATAGTTGGCTGGGGTTCAGTTTCCAAAACGTACCTCAGATCACTTGAAGTAATTCAAAAACGGTTCCTCAGATGTTTATTAAGAAAAAACTATGACTATCCTAGTGACTTTTTATATAGAGACACTGGAATTTTTGACACTAGAATGCCTTACTTCATGAACTTAGCTACTGTACAATACAAGAACAAGTCTAATTTGACCCTGTCAATTCACAATTATGATACAAGAAACAGTAAGACAATAGGACCAAAAAATTCCAATTATTTAGGGCCTAAAGTTTACAAATCATTATAACAGGATATACAAAATGAACCAATCTTCCATAAATTCAAAATTGAATTGAAAATGTTGTTACTGAATACACCTCTTAAAGAAATAAGGAATATTATTGAAAATGTTTGACCTCACAATATTTACACCCAATACGTTTTGTTAATAAATTATTATGTATCTCTTGTACCATTGACCTTGTAATTGACTCTGCTAGTTTTTTCTTTATATTTTGTTCATCGTAGGTGTGTGTATATATATGTCTATATCTGTGTACTACATAGTGTGTTTGTTCTCTCTAACATGTCCGAAACTCTAATGCTTGTATGAAACTTAAAGTTACATTTTATTGCTAATAACAGTTATATTATTATTACTATTATTGTTATTATGTTATATCAATGCTCACTAACAGGTGGAATTCCACCTCGTGAATTAAATCTCCATTTAGTCACCATATTATTATTATTATTAGACAACTCATCTGTTTTATGTACTTGTATGTGAATAAATTATGATTATTATTATTATTTCATTATCAGAAAACAAATTGATCAAAGGAGAATTATTAGTTTCATTTCACATGATTGAGTTCAATATATTTCCCTTTAAAATTAAAGATACCCTAGTCGTACCTTAACTGTGCCATTATGCAAGAAATTGATTTGCAAATTGATTTCTTGTTCGATAAACTGCTGCTATGCCCTATTTATCTTTACACAAGGGACCCTTTGTCCCCAATTTTCATCATAGTTAAAGTTAGGGGTTGGTGATGTATTGTAAAATCACTAATGCATCCAAGAAATGATTCAAAATCAATTGAACATTTGACAATGCGAAAAGTGTACTAGAATATAATGAATTTTCAGAATGAGTTGAAAATCTGTTGTATGATCTTAAAAATTGCAGCATGATAAATTTTTCATCCATATTAGAGATTGTTATTACCGATTTTGTTGTCATAACTGGAGAAAAATATTCCATGTCATTGCTAATATATTTGAACTGTTCTAAAGAAAGAACATTGCACAAAAAAAACACCAAAACATTGAGAAACTTTGCGTAATTACAATGTTGAAAATAACATGAAGAATTTCGAGAATTTTTTTAAGAATACCTATGTCAATATTTTTCCATATGATTGTGACGAAAAATGAAACAAATGAATAATGTGAATGTCAAATATCAGTTCTATTACGTTTTCAAAAAGTTGCAAAGTATATTAGCTTCTTAACACTTCTTTGTTCCTCAAAGTTTTTGGCGAATAACTGGATAATGTTTTACTCTCGTTTACTATTGTAATCTCCATCAACCAAACCGCAAATCATATCGCGCTTCGCCATCGAGTTTGCCTGAACTCAAATCGGTCATTTTCTATTGTTAGAGTGCAATGACTCCGGTGAACGTAATAGAAACAAAATCTGATCGCTGTCTTCGGCGAAGATGAACTCATTTCTTCTTCTTGTCCATCGAGGACATGCACGAGAGTTCTTCGACCTCTGCAAAATAAGAAGAACTTGCACATGAAGAGAAGTGCAAGAAGAAGCAATAGTAGACTGCCAGCAAGAACTAGACCACTGGAACATAGAGGTGTCGCCATTGACGTCACACGTACGTTACCTACATAGGATGACTCCGGTCGACGAACTTTTCGCAGAAATCGAGATTCAGTAGAAACTGCGAAATTACTAGATCTACTACATTGTTGCTAGAGACAAGTGAATTCAGAAAGAAAAACACGTTTGAATGTCAACAACTAGTAACCGTTCAATAGTCAATTATTCTAATGGAATGTATCATAATACTTTTATTTGAATCAGTAGCATTGATATTCAGAATAAATCTTATTCAAATCCGGAAGTATTTGAGAACCACAATTTACGACAGTCATCAGAGTCCTTCTACCAACAGAATACAAGAAAATAGCTTAGTAACTACCTTCGCTCACAAACTAAGTATAACAGCATTCGACTCGAATTCTTCATTAATAGTGGACTTCTGAAAACAACTATTTTCTCTAATTTTCTGTCATTTTCAAACACGTCTGACAAAATTGAAATAGGACATTTGAAAAAGCATTGGCAGAGACACCCAAAATTCAAAGGAATTATCATCGACAGGCAACTCTTTTGAAGATTCATATGATGCAATCATAAAGAAAACCGTTCCTGTTATTGAGAAGGTGAACTGAAATCTAAGTCAGTAATAGAATTGTTCGTCAGCTTTCTATATACACCGGCTACTTCCATTCCCGATTAAGTTAAAGCTTTGGAATATCTCGCTTTATCTGAAGGAAACTCGTATGAAAATGAGAGGAAAATTAGGACCTCAAAACTTTTATGGTGTGATGTCACACCACTACTAGATTCATGAGTGACGCCTATAGCCACTATAGCACTGTTCTAGCACTGTTCTCTGACACCAGAACTGCTCGACGCGCGTTTCACCAACCAAGTTGACATTTTCGGGGCCTGAAGTACACTTCACTTCATGAAGTACTCTACTTCATTAGTACAATGATGGTACTGAAGACACAATAAGGCAAGTGTTTCATTCCGAAACATCAGATATCCGCCATTCAGGTGACAGTGTTCTATGAAAGCGAAATTAATATTCTTTATTGTATAGCAATCCTGTTTTACATAAGAAGGAATTTCCTTTTTTCGAAAATTTTGCGCCCTTGTGAAGTTATTGCTGAAAGAAAAAAATTTTTTCGGAAAAACAGGCCACCATAAATGTCATCATAAGAATTTTATGAATAAAATTTAGGCAGAAATATTTGAGACTTGCAATACCAACAGTGAGATGAAATGTCGATATGGACTGACAATCAAATTTCTCAAACAGGAGATTTTATACAGAGGCATTAAATTGACAAACTTAAAATATCAAAAACTTAATTTTTTTCAAATGAAACACCATTTTGAAGTACTACTTTATTCCTAGAATTTCTTTTGATATGACTTAGCCCCTACAATTGACAGATGAAATAAATTAAATTTGCAATTTCATTTTATTTCTATTAAAATTGCGTGTTTATCACTTCAATATTTACAAAAGTCAAGAACTAACAATTTTCATAGGTTATGCTCCGTACAAAACGGTCACTTAATCATATCTACAGTGCTAAAATAATACTAACCGGTTGCTTGTAAACTGGTTCATGATGCGCAAATAAATGCGTCATGCGCATCTCAGTAAGGCAAATGGTGGTTCTCGTGCGCGCCATGCGTAATGAAAGTGTTATAAAAGTGGGCTATGAATTTGGCATTCAATGATCGATAAGTTTCAGCATAAAACAAAAATTACTGTCATACAATTTTGTATTTATCGCTTTATAATAAGATGATAGCATTCAAAATGAATTGAATTATTGTATTGAATTACTTACTAGCAAATCGCCTGAAATTTAAAAAAAAATTCATATGAATCTGATGAGAAATTAATAAAATTCACTGAAAGTAAACCGCATTAAAGTAGTTTTGGTTGTTTTGACAACCCCGAAAAAAATATTACTAATATAATTTCCAATGGATGTTGATCTTGCATAAAACTTCATTTCAATTGAGTAATATAGATGTTACAGAGTGTTTTCTAAGTGGGGTGAAATAATGTGAGGGCGTATTTTATTTTTTGATCTATAATGCCATGAATCATGTAAATCGCTTCATTCTTGATCAAGTAATATGGGAAAACTACGACTGTGAAGCTTATAAGACTCCACAGTCGTTTTAAGAATCATTTCACAGTCGCAAATATGAATTTTTCCAGTTAACTTGATTTTTTCAAATAGAAAAGGCATGGCTTGTCTGCTTTTTGTGAAAGATCATTTTCGTACGAATAATTTAATACCACACACTTTCACTTTATTTTCTCTATTTTACTGAATAATTGCAAGAAAGTCGCAAATTAGTCCATTGAGATTATGAATTTTCAAAATGGCCTACTCCTTGATTACGGCAAAGTTCAACTTTTTCAATTGTTGCGCGCATTACATTGATTAGCTGTTCCTCAGTGATGTTCTGGAATGCCAGTCTTACTTTATGCTCTAGTTCTGCACGAGTAGTTGATGTTGTATTGTTAACCTGATTTTAAATTGTTCCCCAGAGAAAAAATCTAGCGGAGTAAGATCTGGTGATCTAGAATATGAAAAAGAAATAATACATTT
>WOGR01000289.1:16347-28056 GCA_015342045.1 Leptinotarsa lineolata | reverse complement strand
ATTCGATTCGGAATAGCGTCTAAAAAGTTTTTGAAAACGGACGACTTCCGGAAATAAAAATTGCAAAATTTTAAACAATTTAGTGAAAAATAGGTTTAGTTTTTTGGAAATATCTGAAATACTAATTGAGATTTTTAAAATCGAAAAAAAGTTTCGAAAAGAGCAAGAAATTCCCTTTAAAAAGACCTGACTCCCGAAACTGTAGGACCAATATTTATAATTTTCCCGGAGACCTGAAAATGAGCTCGAAATCGGGTGTTTAGCCGCGCGTAAGCCTTGCCTGTTTGAGCCTATTTTTACAAAAAAAAATTGTTCAGCATATAAAATATATAAAGTAAGGAATGAAAAAATTCAGTCATATACTCAAAAGATAAATGAACAATAATCTGTCGGTAAAAGTTTTTTATTGCAATTATTAGATTTATTACGCTATTGTTAATTAACAATTTTTTATCACTCGATCATCAATATTGCAAGTGTGATATTTTTGGATATTTTTTCCTTTCGTAGATTTATGATTATAACGGTTAAGAATCGATTTCCGTTCGAAATTTAAAATGATTATTTTTAAGTGAAAAAGTTTAATAAATAATCGCAAAAGTTTTTTAAAATTATCATTACTAATGTTTTTTTTTTTATCAAAAGCTACTTAATTTTTTTTTATTTTATCACTTATTGTTTAAAAATTTGCTGTTAACAAATGCATTGTTTATAACATAATAAATTTTTTTGGAATCTTGATCTTTAGTAAAAATGGAAATTTTTAAAAAAAAGCGTTTTTAAAAAAAATTTCACAGAGCAAAAAACGCATTTGTTATTTAACAATTTTTTTACCACCAATTATTAATATAAAGAAACCATTTTTTAAAATCATTATTTGTCTTGTTTTTTAATATTTGGAAAAAAACTTAAATTATTAAAATTTTTCATTGTTTATTAAATAAACGATTTGTTATTACCAAATGAATATTTTCAATTTATTTTTTTTTCTAGTTGCAATTAATGAATGAAAAACAACCATGTATTTTTTTTTAAATTTTTTTCCATTTTTTCCGAATTTTATAATTTTCGCGCTCCATAACTCAATTATTATCATCGATTTTTTTATCATTTAAATTATTATAGTTATAAAACTAATGGAGATACAATAAAAAATCCCAAGACTCAATTTTTCTGCATTAATCAAAAAATATATTTAGCCTTGGGCTTTTTTATTGTATTTCCAATAGTTCAATAAATATAATAATTCAAATGATAAAAAAACAGATGATAATACTTGAGTTATGGAGCGCAAAAATTATAAAATACGGTAAAAAAAGGAAAAAAATGCATGGTTGCTTTTCATTCATTGCTACTAGAAAAAAAATAAAATGAAATAATTCATTCGTTTATAACAAATTGTTTATTAAATAAACAATGAAAAATTTTAAAAATTGAAGTTTTTTTCCCAAATATTAAAAAACAAGATGAATAATGATTTTTTTTTTAATGTTGATAATTATAATTAGTGGTAAAAAAAGTTTTTTATTAACAAATGCGTTTTCTTGCATTGTTGATTTTTATTAAGAAACGATTTTTAAATCATCATTTTTATCAAAGATTAAGATTTCAAAAAAAATTCCAATGCATTTGTTTATAACAAACTTTTGAACAATAAGTGATAAAAATAAAAAAAAAATTATGTAGCTTCTGATAAAAAAAACATATTAGTAATAATAATGAAAAAAATTTTTCGATTATTTATTAAACTTTTTCATTCAAAAATGCAGAAAATTGTTGATAAATAACTGAAAAATAACAATTTTTCAATATTTCGAACGGAAATCGATTCTTAACCGTTATAATCATAGCTCTACGAAAGGAAAAAATTCCACACTTATAGTTTAAAAAATATCACACTTGCAATATTGATGATCGAGTGATAAAAAATTGTTAAATAACAACGGCGTAATAAATCGAATAATTGCAATATGCAATTGCAAAAATATGTGAATCGCAATCGTTTATATTGCTTGAAAAAAAAGTTTAAATATAACATCCTACAATATGCAATTGCAAAAATATGTGAATCGCAATTGTTTATATTGCTTGAAAAACAAAAGTTTAAATATAACATCCTACAAACTTTGACAGACTATATCTCGAAAACTAATTAGGTCTGACTAAAAACAAAAAGTGTTCTGAATTCCTACTATCATGTAGTATCATCCCAGAAAAAAAAGCGAAATTTCGTGAGTATCCCATAAAGTACAATTTCCCCTTATTTTTTGATAATGAGCCTATATGATCATCCAGATCCCACATCTCTGCTTCGATTTTTATTGTTTTGTGGATACATTTAAACCAAGCTTCTTGGCTCACACTGTTTCCAGGGCACTGTATAGGCATTTCTTTACTTCACACAGTTTGAAACTCTTGTTATTCCTTGCGATGAATCCTTTAACTTGAACCCAAACCAACTCTATTGGATTTATTTCACAGTGATAAGGCGGCAACCGAAAAACGACAATCCTTTAGTCTTCGCCATCTCATCGGTAATATATCTGACGAATTTTGACTTATGATGTTTAGACAAGTTGAGGAGCTCCGCTTTTAACATATGGTTGATTCCAAAGAAATAGCTTTCATTTGTAACCACTAAGTGATATCTGCCTTCCTCCAATACGATGTCAGCAGCTTCTCGACTCGTCTACTGTGGTAACTTGCGTTATCCATTACTACTACGGATCCCTGCGGAAGTTTTACAAGTATGTTTCTGAACCATTTTTTGAATACTGTGGCATCCATGTCTTGATGATAATCCCAATTTTTCTTCGATTCAAACAGCATCAATCCATTTTTCACGAATCTCTCACTGCTGCCTATATAAGTGATGATCAGACGACGACCTTTTCCAACTGAAATTTCCAAACCAGTGAACCAACCTTCCATGACGGCTTTTCTTCCCCTTTTGATGTTTTACTCTTGCCAAACCTTCGAGACGATATGACCCTCATTGACCCTTGTTTCATTCAGATGAAAAATACATTAACCCAGTGTTTTGGCTTTCAATATTTCTATTAAATAGTTTCTTCTCCATTCTACGATCTCTGATTTATCTGTTAATATGCTTTTTCTATCTTGTTTTCAAAAAGTTAAGTTCAGCTCTTATTTGTAATATCTTCCATAATCTAGTTCTTCTTATGTCAGAAAAAAACTGTCTTCACGAATAACTGACAAAACTTCATTCAATATAGGTATTTCGTGTTTTATGTAAAAAGAGTGTACTGTTCTAATATAATTCTCGACTTCTTCGTCGATAATCAAATACTTTCTGCCAGTGGATACTTTCGGCTCCAAAAAGCTGTTGTTTCCCTTTAATTCCTTAAGAATTTCAAAAATTGTCGATCTATTGACACTAGTCATATTCGCGAATTTTTGCACTACTTCCTCGTTACTTTTTATTTCGGGCAGATATTTTGTATTCTTAAAAAATTATAAACATTCATAAAAATTGTTTTTACATAAATTGTAGCTTCCATGTTGTATAGCTTTTTATTCAACGCGCTCTCGAAATAAACTGAAGAAAATCACTAAGACCGAAACTAATTTAATAAGATGAATGAAAACACTTTTCTTGTCTAATTTCTACTACGTTTATTTATTCTTACGACCGGTTTCGGGGTTTATCCCATTATCAAGTAAAACTAACGTAATGGAAATTAGACAAGAAAAGTATTTTCATTCATCTTATTAAACTGATCATGAATTTCCACAAAAAAAAAAGTCAACAATAACTAATATTAACCCCTCTACCATGGCCTTTAAACTCCCAACAGAAAATAATGTAATATTTTCTTCCTATGGAAAAAGCCAAGTAGGTCTTATTGATGGGTACAGTGTGTCTGTTGACGGTATAATTCAAAGGAATTCGAATAATTCGAGAAAAAAATTATAAACACGTGCTATAGAAAAATATATTTGGTTTTTGGGTAGAAAATGACGTCACCTTTCACATCCTTTCGCTTGATGTATGACTTTTGTTATATCTCGGACCCGAATTTGTCATGTTCATGATATTCACCCACTTAATACATACCCTTTTACAACCTTCTCATTTCAGATGGCCCTTGCAGTACTACCACTCCACAAACATCAGGAATACCTCGACGATTGCTGCGACCTCATTAATGATGAATGGAAGCGATCCAAAACTGCTCGGTTACACAGCCTACAAAACTCCTGCGATAGCCTTCCAACATCATTAATTCTTCTTAAAGAAAAAAAACTTGTCGGTCATTTGAAATTGTCCGTCATCCCCAGTAAGAAAAACGCATGCTTCGTGGAGTCCGTGGTGATTGAGAGAAACAACAGAGGAAAAGGATACGGAACCGTTTTGATGAAAGAAGCTGAAGCGTACTGTAAACTCACGTTGGGGCTTGACACAGTTTATTTATCGACGAGAGGACAAGAGGAGTTTTATGTTAAGTTAGGATACATTGAGTGTATGCCAGTTTCTATATATGGGGATTATGTATTTTCAAATGCAGCACCACTGCCGGTATCTAATAACAACAGTATTATCAAAAAGTGCGTCACAGGAAACATACCCTTGCCACCCTCTTTGCCGATATTCGAAAATGTGAAGAAGAGGGAGAAGACGTTTATGAAAAAAGCTTTATGATGACTTTCAGGGTCGAAAATTTTCACTCAAACTAATAATATAAATTGAATCATCTTTCAGTTGATTCAAGACTCAATTATTAAGAATGGACAAGATCATACTAATGTTTAAATACAACAGAATGAAACATTTCACAACTTGTCACTTATTATTATTATTTCACTCATTTAATTCATGACGGAACACGCTAATATTCTGGCACAGGTGTCCAAATTTTCAGCTGAAATATTGATTTTTTTTTGGACTAGATATACAGTGCAGAAATAAATTTTCCTCCTCTCAACTTTTAAATGGAAGAATTTATCAAATTCAAGCGAAATTTACGTAAAATTGTATCACTTTTAGTAGGTAGGTACTTTTGATTGCCGCGTACTCGTCGAGGAGTCACTACCCACTGTTTTTAATGGAAGGCAGGTTTTATGACGCCTCATTTGATTGGTATTTCAAAATTTAATCCTGAACATTTTCATTTTTGAAAAGAATCAGTCGTTCTTGAGTAATTAGCAGTTTTATAATCATTTCGAGAATCTGCAAACTATAAATATAAATTTAAAAATATATTCAAAACTAGTTCTAGTGTATTCTAATAAATGTTCCCTCCTTTTCATTAAAAAAAATTGTGAGCCGTCACGGAACGCCTGACAGATGTGAAATATCGAAACTATTTTCTATATCTAGTAATTTTGTTAAGTAATATGCATAAAAGAACATATTACGACAGGTACTAATATGGGATAATGTTAAAATAAAATATTTTTTCCAGAAAATGATGATTGTTCATTTAATAAACATTTATTTTCATCAAATACAAAAATGAAAAATTCAAAAATTTTTTCAAATTGTGACAACCCCATTCTTTCATTCAGTGTGATTTCGGTAATAGTTATATTCGATGTTGCCTCTGACGATATTACTGTGAAAATTGGTCGATGATAACTGAAGTATGTTACGAAAGTATTGGACATAACATTATTATTATTTATTCTAAAAAAATATGAAACTGTTAATAGGAACTAAAATGAAAATTAGTATATTCTGATACTACTAGAATATTAAAATCTTACAAAACATTAATAGTATATCTCGTGTTAAACTGATCTTGGTTATGTCCAGTTTCAATAATAAAATTTTGTGGCCCTTGTGATGATTATTGGGTACTGAAATATTGAGGAAAACAATGTTTTATTGAAATATACATAAAAATTTTTTGATGTGGCTTTAATATACTAGTAAACTCAAGAATCTTAGCTAGTTAATGCAATATATTGTTAAATACCTCAAATTATAAATATCAATAATAAATGTTTCGATATAAATTCCACCGTCATTAATTGATCATTGAATTTTTTTTATGTTCCGGTTAATATCAAAAAAGAAAAACATTCGTGCGCTATCAGCTGGTTTTGAAATATAATTTTGTCAGTCTTTATGAGATTTATTCGTTTTAAAAATAGTATATGCTATGAAAATTGTGTAAATTTTAAGCTACCAAGAGAGTATATTTTATATTAACTGACCCTTGAGACAGACCAAATATACAAGGACTTAATGCACAGATAAATACACACTTTAATTATAGAATATAAGATATAATTAACTTACTGATGACTTGATAGTGTGTCGTAGTGTGATTTTGCTTTCTCTGCAGGAAGCTGCTCACTTTCACTTTCTAAAGTATCACTGTGAGACATATTCTATTTTTAATTATTTTTTAAAATTATTTATTTAGTATAACAGTAGTAAACACAGTATTAAACACTACTGTATACACTCTAGGTATCCGAGCTCAGTGTGGCGAGAGAGATAGCGTAATGCCGAACCAGTGGGAAGAGAATCGCCCAGTCGCTTGCGCATGGCGACCCGCCGCCACGGCAGCAATCGGTTTTACGTGCAGCTATAGATGTTTCACATCAAAAATTATAGCCAAATTGGAATTGATGAAGCTATATCAATTATCATTCCTCAATCGACAACTGTCATTAGTGTATCATCATCCTCGCAGAAGTAGGGCAGCTTCAACCACTGTTTTGTGAGGACAACCTTGAGTTGGTTTCAGATTAACTTCCGATGGAAACTTCGATATGGAAAACAAAACGTTTGAAAAATCTAGCCAAAGCCTGAAAAAAGTACGGATTGTGCCACTTGTGAACACGTTGGTTTTCACATCTCATAGATGAGAGCTTAAATTCTTATATTGATGGAATTAATTTGAAGTAAGATGAGGTAGAAAGCACTCCCTATCAGTCAGAGAAGATTTCTTTACGTTTGGATTGAAGTTAATAGAATTAGTAAGAAAGTGTGAGCATTTGGAAGGGAAAGGATATCAAATCGATGCAATCTGAATTGAAAAAACATGTATAAGCTTTAAAAAAATTGAGCATAAACAATGGTGAGTGATGACCAAGCAGGAGCCCATAAAATTGTAACTCAGTAGATTACTTCCTGACAAAGATCAGGTTGTTATCATTGATTTTAACTCCACCATAATTGTTTCTGAAAAAAATGGATTGTGCTCAAATAGCCAGCGATTGCTACAGCGGCAGTGGTTAAATAAGCGTAATAGTGCCCTCACTTTTCTCTTGGGTGAAATTCGCTATGAAATGGGTGGCGAGCAACTGGCTGTTCATCAAAAACTTGGCATAACCACCACAATGAAGACTATATTATCATTTGGGTAATCACATGCAAATTCCCTACTATCGATAAGATGGGGGCTTGATGTGAATAAACGAGATATATAAGATTGAATGTAAAGCATGAGCTCATTCTGACATAGCACGCTCATTCAAAAATTGTAGATTCGTAAATCGATTAAATAGAATGGAGAATCAGATACATTGTGCTGAAAGATCGACAGAAGCTGAAACTATTGATAATGCCAAAGTTAAGGTCACTCATGGTATGTGGGACCTTTATGAATTACCACACTTCGTGATACTGCTTCAGATATATGAGCCGTGGAGACAACACAGTTTCGAAAGACCTCGATACATCGTTTATCTGCCTCCAAATCTCCGACTGATCCAAAAATACATCAATAGATTCAATGAAATTCATACATGTGAATATTAATAATATTCGTCTCTAAACTCTTAATTATACCCGTGTGAGCGTTGGAATCTGGATTAGAACAAGTAGACTCATCAGATTACTATGCATATTAAAACTTCCACCGCAGATACTATGATAAAGCTATGAATGAACCAATGATGAAAATTGGTTATTCGTAACTTTCGCAACAATCCACTATTCATTATCGGCTGCTTCCATCAACCCGATGCTACGAAGTCATCCACTGTCGATATCAAAATAGAATTCAAAATACGCAAGGTGAGTTTCCAGCAAACACCAAAGTATATGCACCTATCCTTCAAGATGTTGTTTTGTCTTATAACGCCCCTAATGGCTCTGTTCAGACTATATTATGGTAAGATTCACATGTAACTTTACCATGAAATATTCAATATGAATATATAAAACACTCGATAATTTTTTCTGTATTTTATTCACCAAACAATTAGATATACACAAATATAGATTCAAACATGATTTTATTTATAAAATATGCAACATATTTCAAATATTCACTTCATTATCTCAAGCTACACATTCACTCTTATCAACATCTTCTATTTTCTTCTCCTGTGAGTTGGGACTCAGTGATTCCAATTTATATTTAGGTAGGTGTATATTTCAAAAAGGAAAGGTGTCAAGAACTCATAACTCATCCAAATTTCTGCTTCCATACGAATATTTATGACACTGTGCCACAAGTTCATACTTCTCACTAAGCTCCAAAAGTTTTCACACCTCATCAGCATCAAAACATACTGTCAATCATAAATTGCTGAATCTTTGAAAGAGATTAAAAAATAGAAAAAATTAAATCCACTCAAATAGATCTGTTGGATGGAGAAAGTAATACTTCTTTTGAATCTTGGCTTGCAAAACGTGTCACAGAGCAATTCACATTCGCAGAGCTCTTTCTCCTAGAAATATGTGGATGCAATATTCAACTGAAGAGTGGACTGACGCAGTGGATTTGGATTTTGCAATAAGAAAAATGGCTTGGGAATTGGCCGATCCGAGTTAGTATCTACAATCGTCTTCGGTGGATACTAACAATCGAAACGTCGTGAAGTAACGTGGTTTGAAATCACTCAACTTTTAATTATAATAATTTATTTTAGTTTATTTTATTTATTCATTTTTTTTCACTCGTATTTTATTTCACTCTGAATTCTTTTCAAGTTTTTTGCTTAATATAATTGCCATTTTTAGCTATTCTTTTAAATTTCAATTGTATTGTTTATTTCAGGAATTTCAAAGCATTTTACAAATTTTTAGACAATGGAAGTCCGAACTGCTGAAATTCATGATGTTCACTTCTTGGATTGGTAGATACTAGCTGCTGTCGTCGTCACAAATGCTCATCAAGTATTCACTTTAGATAATCTAAATTATGATACAATGAGCTTATATAAAAGACATCATGAGAAAAGGTAGAGGTTCAAGGTAATGTAACTGTGACAGTCGAATCTCAAGGCCAAAGTTTAAGCTCCAAGACTAGGAGTAGTTAACAGTATCGCCATATAGCTCAAGGTCGCGTGACGTCATCCAATTTCACGTGCAGGACACAGCCTCAAATCTCAAGGCCAAACCCACTGTTCAAGGTCATGACGTGCACATATCTCTAGGTCGATGTCCTCCAGTCACGTGCCGGGACAGTCCTGAATATCAAGGTCGAACTCCACATTCAAGGTCACATGACACGCACCTAGCACAAGATCGTAAGACGTCCCTGAAGGTCAAACCTCAAGGTCACCTACCAGCGTCAGTCTCGATTCCACGATCCACTTTCATGTTCAAGATCATATGACCTTACACATTGCAGAAGATCATGCGACATCATTCAAGGTCAGGTTCTCAACCGGCTTTGGGCCACTACTTAAAATACACTAAAATTTGTTATAATGGGTTAATATGTTAATTCACAGAGTAAATTAACTAACATTGAGGAAGTTGAATTTAAGAGATGTCATAATACGCAGAGTGAGTTTTAAAATTTGATTTAAACATGACTATTGGAGCTTCTTTGATAAAGTCTAGAAGACAGTTGAACAATTTTTGGAGGTTAACTATTATTGGGAACAGAGATATGGGATCTCGTGTCAAATAATTGTGGGGTTCTCCATTGTGTGTACACCTGCATGTGCATTTTTGTGTGGACAATTTATTGTATTTTATAGCTGAAGGAAGTACAAGTATTTGGAACTTAATGAACCACGAACAGCTCTCAGTCTGTGTTACACTGGCCAGAGCTCTAATGTATTGTTTCTGAATCATGTACACCAATCGAGTGTAGGAGAAGTGACCCCAGGAACTGTACGTCATAATACAGTGAAACATTTCATGGTAAGCAAAAATGGCTGCATCCAAGTTACCTAGCGATTTCGGCCGTATAACAGTGAATATTGCTTTTGATAACCTGTTTGTTTAATTGATCTACATGGAGTTTTCAACTAAAGAAGTAGAATTTTAAAACTATGGCGTAAAATGAATCTACTGAAAACACGTTTCCTAAGCAGATGTTCAAAACTAATTCTAACGGCAATGTTAATGTTTTCATATATGCATCTACACGAATCATCACCTTACAAAACGAGGGTCATTGAATTATTTCCTAGTATTTTGTTGTTACAATATCTAATTTTCAAATGTTTTCTATCTGTAATGATCACACATTTATTCGTGAAAAGAGAAACAAGCCATAAACGAAAATGTTTCAATAGACAGTGAGAATAATGAACTTACTTTGATTTTGATTATTTTAATCATAATTTTACATTCAATGTGTCCAGTGAGTGAATTGTTTCCGTCAATTATATGAGGGATTTGATATCTCTACTTAGACACTTTACTCTTTTCTGTTTTCAAGGTCACTGTGAAGTCTGATATCTACATTATATTTCTCTTGCTACATTGGACTATATAATCATGAAACACCTTGTATATAATGTAATTTATTATCAAATATCAATGAAATAGAATATATTCACCCTATATTCCTTAAAGACAGTTCTGGAATGGGTTGTTGGATTATACTAACTCGATACAATCGAGCAAATACAGTTTAGAAATGTGTTGAAAATAAACAATAGTTGCTTACTACACACATCTTATCTAGTAGAACATTAAAAATGCTAAGATATAAATTGTTTTTTCAACTCCTCAACGTTCTAACAACTTCATATCCTCCCCAAACACAGTTGCTTATCCATGACAAATATGATAATGCATAAAAACTCGTTGTTATGTAAAAACTCTAATTCTGCAACTAAAATAAATGCAAGCACCATCCAGCCCTTCGTACCAGAGATAATTTACTGATGTTTCGTACAGATTCCGACTACCTTGCTGTAATGTTCTGGTTGAGTGAGGCAGTCTATCAAGAATCGACCCAAGTCATGCTTAGATATAGCATTGCCCGGAGATGTGCCGTGTTGCGTTTGGTAATCAGTGCTGGGTTGATCTGAAAATGAACAATTTTTATATAAGGTCTTACAGTTTCGATTCAAGTGTAAAGGTGTAAAATATGACGCAGTAACCGATTTTGATAAAACATTCTGGAAGCCTCACAGAACCCCAAATAGGCGGATAACTATTCTTTCCAATGGCTCGCACTAGTTTTTGGTGAAAATATTGTTTAGATTTACGAAATATAGTTTCGCAACAGTCAATATTTCAACTAATACGAGAACTCAATTCTGCTCATGAAAACTTGTAAATAGTCTAGTCAGGAAGTGCTTTTTTTTTGAACTTTATTCAGCAGTCTCTGAAAATTATGGTTGAGGTGTCATTCGATTCGGAATAGCGTTTAGAAAGTTTTTGAAAACGGACGACTTTATAAACAATTTTGTGAAAAATAAAAAATTGGTTTAATTTTTTGAAAATATCTCAAAAACTAATTGAGATTTTTAAAATCGAAAAAAAGATTCGAAAAAAGGAAGAAATTTCCTATAAAAAAAGTCTTAACTCCCGGAACT
>WOGR01000289.1:0-16337 GCA_015342045.1 Leptinotarsa lineolata | reverse complement strand
TAAGCAGTGCCTGTTTGGGCCATTTTTCAAAAAAAAAAATTTTAGCATATAAAATATATAAATTAAGGAATGAAAAAATTCAGGCATACACTCAAAAGATAAATGAACAACAATCTGTGGGTAAAAAATTTTTATTGCAATTATTCGATTTATTACGCTATTGGTAATTAACACTTCTCAATAACTCGATCATCAATATTGCAAGTGTGATATTTTTCAAACTACAAGTGTGGAATTTTTTTCCTTTCGTAGAGCTATGATTATAACGGTTAAGAATCGATTTCCGTTCGAAATATTCAAAAATTATTATTTTACAGTTTTTTATCAACAATTTACTGCTTCAAATGAAAAAGTTTAATAAATAATCGATGTTTTTTATCAGAAGCTACACAAAAATAATTTTTTTAAATTTTTATCACTTATTGTATAAAAATTTGTTATAAACAAATGCATTGTTTATAACATAATTGATTTTTTTTGGAATCTTAATCTTTGATAAAAATTATGATTTTTTAAAAAGCGTTTCTCAAAAAAAATCACAATGCAAAAAAGCGCATTTGTTAATTAACGATTTTTTCAACCACTAATTATTAATATTAGAGAAGCATTTTTTAAAACCATCATTTATCTTGTTTTTTAATATTTAGAAAGTTTTAAAATTTTTCATTGTTTATTAAATAAACAATCTGTTATAAACTAATGAATTTTTGCATTATATTTTTTTTTCTAGTTGCAATTAATGAATGAAAAACAACCATGTATTTTTTTCCATTTCTAACCGAATTTTATAATTTTTGCGCTCTATAACTCAATTATCATCATCTATTTTTTCATCATTTAAATTATTATATTTATTAAACTAATGAAGATACAATAAAAAATTTTAAGACTTATTTTTTTCCCATTAATCAAAAAATATATTTAGCCTAATTTTAATATATAATTAAATTATATATTTGAATTATTCTAATTTTTCATAATAAATATTTCGAGAATTTTTTTTTGCTTTAATAGTTAAATCTTATTAAAATTATGGCTAATGTTACGTTAATACTTGACTAATCTGTTATTTAAAGTTTATTTGTTCATCATTTCAAATTGACACCCTATAATCTTAAAGTAATTAATAAAAATATGTTTATAAAATAATTTTCAAAATATTTATTTACTTTATTTTAATTATAAAATTTGTCAAAAAATATTTTATATACATTTATTATTCTTATTTGACACAAATTTACTGTTTAACTCGTTTTTTTTTGGTGATTCGTATCTGTCGCCCCTTCTTCTTCCGTGTTGTAATTTTGATCCTCTAAAATGGTTTCTACAAGTCCTTGCACATATATTTCGTAATCGGCAGTCGAATCATCCTCTGTATCCGCTCATTCGTGTCTTCAAGGTCTTCCATTTTGTTGAAATTGTCACAAATCTCCCCTTTGCAATCATAATTTTTATCAAAGTTTAAGATTCAAAAAAATCAATTATGTTATAAACAATGCATTTGTTTATAACAAATTTTTAAAAAATAAGTGATGAAAATGAAAAAAAAATTATGTAGCTTCTGATAAAAAAACATATTAGTAATGATAATAAAAAAGATTTTTCAATTATATATCAAACTTTTTCATTTAAAAATGCAGTAAATTGTTAATAAATAACTGAAAAATTATAATTTTGTAATATTTCGAACGGAAATCGATTCTTAACCATTATAATCATATCTCTACGAAAGAAAAAAATTCCACACTTATAGTTTAAAAAATATCACACTTGCGATATTGATAATCGAGTGATAAAAAATTGTTAATCAACAATAGCGTAATAAATCGAATAATTGCAATAAAAAATTTTCACCGACAGAAAATTGTTCATTCATCTTTTGAGTATATGCCTGAATTTTTTCATTCCTTAATTTATATATTTTATATGCTGAAAAAATTTTTTTTGGAAAAGTGGCCCAAACAGGCACAGCTTGCGCGCGGCTAAACACCCGATTTCGGGCCAATTTTCAGGGCTCCGGGAAAATTATAAATATTGGTCCTACAGTTCCGGAAAACTTTTTCAAAAAAAATTTCTTCCTCTTTTCGAATCTTTTTTCGATTTCGAAAATCTCAATTAGTTTTTGAGATATTTCCAAAAAACTAAACCCATTTTTTTTTTATTTTTCACTAAATGGTTTATAACTTCTACAAATTTCATTTCCGAAAGTCGTCCGTTTTCAAAAATTTTCTAGACGCTATTCCGAATCGAATGACACCTCAACCATAATTTTCGGAAACTGTTGAAAAACTTTCGAAAAAAAGCACTTCTTGACTAGAGTACTCCACAAGAAGTTCACCCAAAGTATCCAGAGAACGATCCGTGTTCTCGAAAATACTCCAGTAGAAACATTCAAGGGCGCCGTTTAATGTGTCTATAGCTGGAAAAAAAATTATTCTTCTATAAATGGCGTTTTTCTTTTATGTAACTGTAAATTCACTCAGCATGTACTATCCCAAGTGATCCAATAAATAGGGTTCAAGACACCCGTCACAAAAAGGTCATCAGGAATATTAGTTGAGATATTATAAATCCGGGTAGCAGTGTCTAGGGAAATTCTTGTGAGTTCCTTGATTGTGGCAGTCAAATCAAAATATTCAAATTCAAATGAACAAACTAACAAATGTTAGTTCTGAACAATAACGTGTTGTTGAAAAATTTATATTGAAATCACCGAAAGTATCACTTTACTTTTTTTTTTCTTCATTATGCTTTGTAGACAAGCACAAACCAATTATGTGCACACCCGATACCTCGATGCCACAAAATTTTATATCCAAATCAATACAAAATTCCTTAAAATTGATCGGTTTAGAAGTAATAGTTTCTTTAACAAAAACCGCAACACCTCCTTGAATATTTTTTTATCTACATTAGTAACTGGTTAAATAGTAACCTGATAAGTTTATTACTTTGAAATAAGTTTCACTCAACCGATGTTGACATACACAAAATACATCAAAGCTGTACTTACTTGAGAAGATATTAAAATCATTCATTTTATGTTATATGCATTGAACATTGATATGGAAAACGCTCAATTTATTCGAATTCGAAAGATCAAAACTGAAAATGTTCAAATTTTTATCGTCGTCTTGGGTCTCAGGTGAAAAAACTCACTGACGCGAGTTCCCACAGGCCAGATTTGGGGTTTCATTGCCCGCTCAAAGTTTTTTTCATCTTCGTTTTGACTGAACTATCTTTCACCACCTCAGTTATGGGTCCGCGACCATTATTGAGGCAACTGTTTATTCTAATTTTGTTGTTTATTGACGGGTTCAACTGAATTGTAGGTATAAGTTATGGGTTATTATTATATGTATTATTGAATTTAGAAAAGATTATTTGAGTGATTTTGAGATTCCGTTACAATATACGTATTTAAATTCTACCTTGAATTAATTGAATATTTTCGATTAGTTGAATAACGTGATTTCATTCTGAGCATTGCCTGGTTTGAGAGTTTTCAAAGATTCCAAATATATAGGATTTTGTAATAAGAGTAGATTTTTTATTCACGAATTGGTTTCGTTTTTTTTATATGTATTTCAACTCGATTTCAAAACCATTATTCCTACACAGGGCCAATTTAAGGAAGGCCTCTTATTGTTGCTGAATGAAAAGGATGTGAATGGATGTTCTCCTCTACATTATGCTAGTCGTGAAGGATTTATTAAGACTTTAGAGAATCTCATTCGCTTGGGAGCGTGCATCAATTTGAAGAATAATTATAACGAAACCCCTCTTCATTTTGCTGCCAGGTAAAGAAATCCACTATAGATAAATAATATTTCGAGTAGCCTCTTTTGTTATTGAACATTTCCCAAATTCAATATCAAATATCTCATACGTTACACAATCAATTTTTCAATCCATCACACGATTAGTGTTATTATAAATAATTGCTGTAGGAAACTTGATATATTATAATCCGAAACAACTACTTTCATGTGGAAGTGCTTTTTTCTTCCAGTTTGATCTGAAAGGTACTAAACATCTTCCTCTGGAAGATTCCCACATTTTTTGGATAAAGATGGCGAATAATTTTATTTTACTCAATTACAGATACGGACGATACAATACTGTGAAACAACTTATTGACTCTGAAAAAGGAACTTTTATCATAAATGAAAGTGATGGCGGTGGATTGACACCTCTACATATAGCTTCACAACAAGGTCATACAAAAGTAGTTAAATTGTTGCTAGATAGAGGAGCCTTGTTGCACAGGGACCACAATGGAAGAACTCCTTTACATTTGGCAGCCATGAATGGTTATATACAAACGATTGAATTATTGCTTTCAGTTCATTCGCATTTGCTAGATCAAACTGACAAAGACTTGGTGAGTTAATTTCTTTGCTCTGTGCAATATTTAATATTCGCAAGATTATGTGGGTATATATACAGATCTATTATCGAAAATATTCCACTTTATTCCATAATGGTCTCATGATCATTGATCTATCACTTCTTTCGATTAGTTCATACCTTGACAATGTAAATGAAAATATTGGTTGCAATAAAAACAAATTCAAAACATTTTATTGCTTGAACCATCAGAAAAGCAGGAAATATTCTACTAATTGAGTCACTATAAAATAAAACTTCTTATAATTTGTTGTTATCTGTGTGTTGTTTCTGATGAAATTAGTTTTTTATTATTGTCATAATTCGTTAATAGATATATTTTTTTTCAGAACACAGCACTGCATCTAGCAACAACTGAAAATGAATCGAACACTGTTAAATTACTTCTCAATCTGGGATGCAAACTCCTCTATAACCAAATGGAGATGAGTGCCATAGATTACGCAATTTATTATAAATTTCCTGAATCAGCCTTGGCGATGGTAACACATGAGAGCAGGTCAGCTAAACTTTTTCCATGGATTGAACAAGTGAAGTGATAGTTCGAAAAATTCCTCAGTTTTCATCTCTTATTTTCTGAAAATTCTTAATAAATAGATAATACAAGTCCTCAGAAGATCTATTCCAAAAAATTGGTAACCCAAATACAACCGTTTCTAACGACGAATGTTTAGAAAGCAACTTAAAAATCAACAACTATCGAATCACTTCAAGATCATCCACTATACAAGGTCATAAACAGAATGTTATGGTCAATCTTATGGATAGCTGAGTAGCAAAAAAAAATAATCACTGCTTTGTTACCTTTGGTTGAAAGTTCATCCAACAAACCGAAGTTCAACAAGATTCCCTTGTACATACAGATATCGATAGAAACTAACTTTCAAAATTTTTTTCTTGCATACTAGGTGATTCAGATGATCATAGCCTAGTGTTGCCACCCAGAAGCATCGTAAAAATTCACTTCATTTTTACTGCATAACTCAATTTTTTATCTATAGTAAACGGAAAATAATGATTATGGGAAAGAAATGTTTTGGCTTTCTGATTTCTCACTTTTATACAAAAAATATGTGGGAATCCCTCAAAGAAAATAATTCCAGACAGAAATATCCACAAAGATATATAAATCGTTCAAAGAAGTAACTTTCAGACACAAACTGGAAGAAAAAGCCCCCTCGAAACAACTACTTTCATATAAACATGCAATTATACGAAAGAAAAAATCTTTCGAAACAACAACTTCTATATGCTATACAAGATAATAACCATACAATATCCACAAACATTTTCATTTCTAGATGCGTTTTGATAACACCGTAGTTTTCTCGATAGAAATGAATATTACACACTTTGCTACAATTCTCAAATACGACAACAGTAGATACCCAACTCAATTAGTCAGTAATAACGGGATACCAGGTGAATTTTTGAATATAAATAAACTCATCGGTATCATGAAAAATGTTTAACAATGGTGAGTGGTCAACCTGCTGTTATCCTACGCAAGAATTTGGGTGTGGAGGAGCGTGTTGAAGCACATCGCTCCCACTGGTTCCGTACCCTGCACACTGTAACGGCCTCCTGGCCACCCAGATTTGAGCCCCAGGGATTTCGGGACCCAATCTCGACATAGGTACAGCGTTAGGTTTTGGTTGGATTGCTAGCTGTCCCGGTCGGGAAATTACATTTGGTGGGAAGGACTGGCCCCGCCATTAAGCCACCCCCAAGTCCCTGCTGATTTCAGGGTGACTCCCTGACCTACCTCCAACCCCTAGCACTTCCGCTAGGGCGCCAGTTCCATGCTCGTACGGGATAGACCGCGCGCCTGTGCGCCGAATATCCGTTACTCCTCTGAGACCGCTGAGGGTCTCCTCCTGGGGGCGTCGATCGACCTGTCCTACATTCCTTCCATAATTTCATTCGTCGACATTTCGAAAGTCCTGTCCTGTGTTTCGAAAGTCTTGTCTGACGTTTCGAAAGTCCTGTCCGGTGTTTCGAAAGTCTTGTCTAACATTTCGAAAGTCCTGTCCATCATTTCTGTAGCATTTACTCGACATAGACAGCTAGGCGCGCATGTCTAATAATTGGCGAAGGCTCGCCTTTTGGTTCGCTGTTTGTTGCTCTCTGAGCAACGTTTCTTGACGTTCTCTGGCGAAGATTTCTTCATCCGTCCTCAACGTATTGGGAGTGTTTAGTGCCCTAAATCGGTTTAATACACGTTGACTTGCCGGCGTGTTATCGCGTTTTGAGAACTCTGTCCTTTGAGTTTTCTTGGTTTCGCTATCTGTTCGCCTTGGAAGCGAACCGAAAGTGCCAGGGGTTTGTAGCTCTGCGACCAGGGGTGAGGTACTGGTGTCCTCATTTTCGAAACTTAAACGTTTTGCAGAAGACAGCCTCATACTAGCCGTCTCTGCTGGAGTTCGCGGAATACTGTGTCCAGTGAACACAGATTCCAGGAGGTTTCCTCGCTGCGTTATAGAAGTCGCACTCAGACGGCTAAATTTGTCTGATAGAAGTTCCGTTTGGTCGAAATTTGTAACCTCGCATTGTGGCACTGTCGTATGACTTGCAAGTTACGCTTGCGCTTGTCTGGCCCTAGTCTGCATTTCGTTTTTAAATTTTCCTAGTTTGACTCTGACTTGGTGATAGGCAGAGGAAAGGATTCACGATTTTTCTAGAATTTTAAGGCATACAGCTGAGCTAATGATTTAGGAGCAAGTAACCTAACGGTTGAACTGCAACCTAGGATTAGGTTGCAAAATATATCTCGTCCAGTTAACACCGCTAGGTTGGGCCCGAGATACGTGAGACCAAGTAACTTTAGTAAGGATATGCTTTTCCTTGGCAGGATTTGGGCTGCCAAGGGAAACTTCCAAAACTTCCAATCACTTCGCCGTTCCTCAAAATTCTCTTTCCAGCCCTAAATAGAACTAAAGATACTGCAATCCACTGATTTCCAATAAAATCCAATAATAAACTGCAACCGCAGCTTATTCCAATAGAATTTCAGCCAAAAATTTCAATTTACAGAAAATATCTTTAGAATTCTTTTCAAACTCTCGAAGCGTTCGGCACTGGTTTAAGTTCTCAAGACTCACGATTCTTGAACACTCCTATATTTATGCAGAAGAGGCAAATTCTCTTCGTCTAATCAACAATCACCAGCTCCAACGCTAGGTGATTTCCCGAGCAGCCTACGATTTTTCTTTACCAATCCCCTGTCGCTAAATTGTACGCCGTGATTCCCCTGGTGTCCGCCCTTGTCCACCCGAACAACCATCGGGCACACTTGGTAAACTCCGGAAAACCTCGAAAATCCTAATTTTCATTTTGCTCACTTTCAACTGAAACTCGTCTCTCTGAGTCAAAAAGTCTAATAAAACTTTTCGATATTCTCAGTCCTTCTTACTGAAAAATCCATTTGAAAATTGTAATAATTTTCAACCCCAAAATCTACGATACCTACTGATAAGATCTATCGATGCTCCTTTGAGGAAAGCTCGATTTCCCTATCTAAATAACGGAAAAAGCCATTTTCCGTAAAATCAACTTTTTCCCTGTTTGGAACAACCGAATACTACTAATCTTGCAAAAGATTTTTTCATACTTAGAGAACGATATTCCACATCTTAATTTGCGTAAACTAAGGTGAAATATCATAGGAAAATAAAATTTTCCACATTTTCCAATTGTTCACTCTGAGTGGGCGGAGCTTGCACTGGAGCTCGCGAAATCAAAAAATCAGTTTTGTTTCACGACACTGTTGGTCGTTCAGCAGGGAAACTGAACGCTTTCCCGTATTCATTTCCAGATATTCTAGCAGGTTCAATTTCTGTCCTTCAGCTTCTACATGGAGTAGTATGTCGTACGTAATGTTGAAATAGTGATCGTTATCCAAAAAATGGCTCGCATAGGTGGAATTGGTCGTCTTCAGTTCAAAACTCCTTTTATGTTCGGAGACTCTCGTTTCTCAATTTCTTGAAGGCTTTCTTGCATAACTTTTGGGCATGATTCGCATGTTAGTTTGTAGACATCTGATCTGTTGTTCTTGCCTATCTGCGAACTCGAGTGTTTTGTTGATATAAATGACCTTGGGAATGGCAATAACTCTATCTGCTTTTGTGAATGTGATGTTGTTATGGATTTTTGTTTTATCGATTTCAATGTTCTCTAATCGGTATTGTGATCCAAAATAGATATCTTATTTTGAATTATGTCTGCTGCTCTATATTTTGAGTTAATAGGAATTTGAGTGCAATTTCTGTTTCTATACCCAAGATTTCTAGATTCTTAGTTGAGCCAAGTGTGTTCATGTTATATTATCGAAACCTTCATTTAGTGATTGGATTTCTGTTTCGGAGAATTGCGTATCGGTTAGGTTAACAAATCTATCATAAAACTGGTTTATACAAACAAATACTGCGGTGATTGTACAAGCTACTTCACTCATCAAACCTGAAAACTAATACAAATACAACATGTGCAATCCACAAACTCCACAATTATATTCTTTCATCAAACTTCATAAACAACATCCTGTTAGACCCGTTAGACACACATAATTTTCAAATTCCTGATCAATAACATTAAAAACTACAACAACTTCTCATCGTTATTCTGACATATGACTTTTGTCAGTATGTCTTAATCAAAATCATTTTCCATTTAATAATACCACATATAACAACAAAGAATGGGTAATCCTCTAAGCCCCCTCCTAGCTAAAATTTCAATGGATAACTTTGAAAAAACTTTTGTCCCTCGAGTTTATACTCTAAACATTCTTTATGGAATTGAATCAGACATAATTCATAGAATTGCTACACAATATAGTAAATGAAAGAGGTAACATTTCACTTAGATGGAACACTGTCAACTTCATTGGTGACCACTCGATATTTTGGAATAAGACACATGCCTTATCACCTCTTCAGCACCAATCTGGATAAGATCACAATATACAGCATTGAATTCATTCATGAAATTACAACTTTACTCGTGTGTCACAAAGAGTTAAATCTCCTCATGTCATCAATGACAGTACTTAATGACATTCATCCATTCCAGTTTGTGTCTGAAAGTTACTTCGTTGCATAATCTATACATATTTTCAAAGAGTTTATCTTGGAATAATGGCTTTCTTTCTTCCTTTGAAAGATTCCCACATTTTTTTTTATAGACATAGAAGTAGAAATCCCAAAATTCATCCTTTCCTAAAAATAAACCTCGCTCAATTCAAATAATGATTATGTTTACAATTTTTCTTCGACATAGTAACTGCTGTTTTTGGTTGCTAGTGAGGCTTTTATAGATTAACGAGAAACTTTTTTTTTCTTGACTTTGAAATGATTCCAATGTGCTTTATACGCACGAAATAATATGATGGATGTTTGCCATTCGCTGATCAACTTTTGATTCTACAATCTGAATAATTGAAACTTCTACAACCAGTGAAATAGCTATTTGGGTGACTGAAGTAGACACAGTAGTGATATCAAAACAACGAAGACTTTGTATATATAAACATTTATTTTCGAATAAATGAAGGTGTTTATAACTTGAAGCATTTTTGTTACCGAAATTCTTGTTCGTCACTTTGTTTTGGAATTATCAAAAACAATTTTTCTTCAATGGAAAGGCATATATTGCTTTCCGTATTCGGATAACGTCAGGAAAGTACTCTTCAGGATTTTTTAATATTGGAACACACTTGCAGACCGGTTTCGGGCTGTTTGGACACTCGTCAGTGCAAGATAGTATCTATCATCAACCTAAAGTCGATGATTTCTAATTAAAAATCGAATTCCTTTCTCAGAGTATCATTCCTCGAACTAGGCAGAAATGAAATTCCAACAACATAGCCCCATCTGCCTGTCGATGTCCTAACCAACTGCATATTCACATGGCCCAAGACCTTATATAAGGACAAAAAAATTCATTCCCAAAGTACGTGGGCCAAATAGCCCGAAACCGGCCTGCAAGTGTGTTCCATTCATAAAAAATCGATTCCGGAAGTTGTATCGCCAACAGCATATTACTTCAGTGAAGACTCCTGCACTGACAGCTGTCGGATATAATCCAACGCCCTTCGTAGTATTAGTCAAGAGAATAGTTCTTTTCTGATCGGTGTCAGTCTATAAACCTATTATGTAAGTGAGACTGGATTGAACGAATTGTTCATTTAGATAATTTGGTTATTCATGTGTCCACAGTCTTCTTTGATGTATTTAAAATAAAAATTTTCTATTATTAACAACTTGACTTTTTTTCCTAATGCTGTTCGAAAATATATTATTTTCAACCTCTGCAGCAGAAATTTCGAAAATGAAATTTCGTGGTGAAATAGATTCGAGATAAATTAATAAATCAAATGTAAAATAAAATATAGGGTGTTCCATTTGAGAAATCTGGAAGAAGAATAAACTTTTTGAGGTAGAATCTTATAAGTTTCTCAACCTCATTCTAAAACTATCGAAATTGAAGTATTGATGAGTTGAGTGAATAAACAAGAGAATATACATTTTCCTCTATTAAAAACAAATATTGAAACTGGGTATAATTGGAGAAATATTGATTTTTCAAATGAGAAAAGTAGGAAAATATTGAGGTATTTCATCTAAAAGGACAAATACCGGGTGCCCCATTGAAAAAATTGAATTATTACTATTTGACAAAGGATGATACTTCATTAACCACCCTATACATCGTTTCCGCAACTGAAGAAACCATGAATAATCACAGCAATTCTGATCAACTAGTACTAGATATTTTTCACCTAGTTCCTAAAAACTTGCAAAATAAGTTTTTTTGAAACAACTTGGCAATGCCGCAACGGAAATTTAATTTTTTTATATGATGGATGTTTCATAAAAAAGTTTGGTTGCCTTTATTCACGTGAATCACAAATTATGTGGGAGGGGAAATTTTAGATAACAATTTGTATTGGTATCTTTGCAAAAAAAATAACAGATAGAAATATTCGTTTACACGAAAGTAAACGAATATTGATAACTCACCCTGTATGTTTCATCTGTTTATTGGTTTACTGAACATCCATTGAAATTTAGTTGTTAAGTTCATCACAATCAACAAAAAGCATTTCATTTAAACAATGTAGACTCTTTTGGAGATGTGATTTTGTTGTCATTCCACTTAGTGACATAGTTAATAAGTATGTCTAGCAAACAGCAGAGCCAGAATCGAAACCGAGTTGAATTACATTTCTTCATTTCTGTTTATCTTTCATATAGGTCAGAATGCCACTAATCCAATTTTTCAGATTCATAGTGAAAGTTTACATAAATATTATTAATGGAAAACACTATTCAACGTGGTGAGAGAAAAAGTATTGATATCAATTTCAACTTACAAATATCGCTTTCATTCCCAAACTAAACCCATAGTGAAAAGACTGAGCTTCAAATTTACACCAATATTATTCTTAATTCTTGCATGAGTTTCGAATATTCAAAACACTATCCGTTTCCTCTTGGTAGCAATAGAAAATATCTGATATTTACGTGACGGTAACCCTGCATAGAATTATCGCTATTGCTGTGTTGGAATATATTTACCAACTCCATAGTTTATATACTTTCACTAAGCAACTAAAGTATACTGAAATACCTGACATTATGTTTTTGAGTGAATCAACCCTTTTGTTCGATTATGGCCTTCTCGTCCACTCGATCTCAATAATGTTCAGTTGACTTTCTACAGAAAGCCAACTGAGATCAATAAACTATGAATACTTGATACCCTGATATTACATGATTGCCTTTTAATTTTGTATTGAAAAAAGTAGACATAAAACCATGTTTTTCAAAACGTTATAGTCTATTATAAGAGTTTATATCATATTAAGAGATTTAGTGCTAGTTAGTGTCAATTCCTTGGTGTATTTTCTTTTCAAGTGAATCCAGTGTTTTTCTGTCCCTTTCATATCTTTCATTGCAGAAGTTAAACCTGCAAAGATTCAAGTTACACCTGTTAGGATTCTGAATGAAAATCATCATCTAAACTAGATGAAAAACTCGTATTCATTTCTACTATATAGTATTGGTGAAAACAATAGTTTTCTGGTAAGATAGAAATCAAATCATATCATGGAATAATTTGTTCAGACTAGTCTCAAACTCCCTACACTGTAGGTTAATGGACTGACACCTATCAGAAAACAACTACTCCCTTGGCAAATACCACGAAGGGCGTTGGATTATATCGGACAGGTGTCAGTGCAAGAATCTTCACTGACTATATGTGAAGACTTTTCTTTCCTTAAACGAGGAATTAGATGAATTTCGGATATGCAGTTGGTTAGTACCTCGTTCACCAGGTGGGGCAGTGATAAACATGTTATTTGTTGTTCGCTTCAGCTTAGTTTGAGGAATGATATACTGCAAGGAATTCGAATTTCAATTATGGAATATCATCGACTCTACCTTGCACTGACGAGGGGCCAAATAGCCCAAAACCGGTCTGCAAGTGTGCCCGTTCAATAATTGAAAATCGATTCCGGCAGTTGTATCGCCAACAGCATAAGCAGGAAATACTTCAGTGAAGATTCCTGCACTGTTATCTGTCGGATATAATCCAACGCTCTTCGTGGTATTAGCCAGGGGAGTAGTTGTTTTCTGATAGGTGTCAGTCCATTAACGAACAGTGTAGGGAGTTTGAGATTGGCCTAAATAAATTATTCCTTCATATGATTTGATTTATAGCCAGTCTTCAAGTATGCCCACTGACTATATGTGAAGAAGATAGAAATCATTTTTCGTCTGACGTATATCGATTTTTGATTGAAGCGATAAGAAAAAACTACTTATAAGAGAAATGTACCTGACCTATATCGTAGAAACTACCGAACGTATAAAAAATTTATGAGTTACATCATTATTTGGAAATACGAATATAACAACAATCATTCATATTTTCAGAGCACAAGAAATTATGATGCTCAAATCTAACAAGCATCCTTGTATTACTTTAGCATTAATTGGTGCAATGCCTAAAGTTTTCGAAGCAGTACAAAATAAATGTATAACAAAGGCAGAGTGCAAAAAGGACTCGAAATCGTTTTATGTAAGTTTATTCAGGAAATATTTTTTAAATATCATTCATATTTTGATTTCCAGATAAAATACAACTTTACAATTTTGCAAGGTCCTGTTTCATCCGAGCAAGAAAATGTTACTAAGATCGCACCCCTACCAGCCCTCAACGTAAGTTAATGAAACAATATTTTTGAAATTGAGTTATTTCTTTTCCTAAATTAGATTAAGTTTACGGTAATTCTCATTTCAGTTTCGAACTTGTGAGATGAAATTCAATAAACGGTGTTTATTCGAATGTTAAGTCACTCTGGCGTTCATGAACTTACAGTGTGTAAAAGCCAAATGAAATAAATTCATTATTTCGGTTACTGTCATATTTGAAAAAATCCCGAAACCGTCAAATACAAATAATTTGACATACTTCGACGGAAAAATGTCACCCCTACCTTCAACCCCCTTCGAATGACAGGTACAACACCCAATTTTTTAAATGGAAAGTATAGATTTGTGATATAATGTTTGAAAGATCTCTTTATTCTCTATTCAAAAATAGTATTGCTTTCAAGTTTATTGCAACAATCAAAATAAAATAAATTAAAATCATGTGGTTACCGAAATTCGATAAAATACACTCAAAAACTAAAATGTAATGCAAAACGTAATGAAATGTAGAACACGAAAAATAACTATGGGTGTTAACGAAATAGATGTTCAAAATGTTCACTGCGAACGTCTTGGCAACATCCTAATTTCAAATAAAACTGTCTTCTAACATTATTTAACATATCACGTGTGACCGACGTAATCGCAAGCATTATTCGTTTTTTAATTCATTCAAATTTGAAGGTTTAGTTTTGTACACATTGCTCTTTACATCCCCATAAAAAAAATCTAATAACGAAAGATCAGGTGATCGCGCTGGCCATTCAATCGATCCTCGCCTCCCTATCCACTGATTGAGAAACGTTGTATCGAGGTATTGCCAGACATCAACTTCCTAATGTAGTGGTGCTCCATCCTGCTGAAACCATATCGTATTCACTGGAACTTGAGGGTTTCCTGTATCAGGATATAAATTTGCTAAACTTAAAAAGATATAATTTTGAAGTAGTGCCAAGTAATAATCACCATTCGAGTTGCCCTCAATGAAAAAGGGACCAGTGATATGGTTTCCTACAATCCCTGCCCAAGCATCAACCTTTTGAGGGTATTGCGTGTGTCCTTCTCTCATCCAGTGAGAATTTTCGTTGACCAGTAACTAGCAACAATTTTGCCAATTGGCATGACCGTTAAGAGAAAAAGTACACTCGTTATAAAACATAACGTCTTCTAATTGGATGATATTGTTATCCAGCATGTCCATCATTTGCTCACAAAAATAAGTCCTTCTATCAGAATCGTTTTCCATGGGCTCCTGAGTAGGTATCATTTTATAGGGATGCATTTTATTTTCTTTCAATATGTTTACTATCGATTCATGGCTCAGATTGAATGTAGTGGTTGCTTGTCTACTCGATGTATGTGGGGGGGATATTGAAAAATAGGATTTACGCTGGCAGAGAGATAGAAAATGTGGAAGACTTGAGATTGAGAATTTTCAATGCTTTCGCAACAATACAGCAAAGGAGTGTATTACGGGCAATAAATAATATGAAAAACAAAAAAGGTTATTGTTCTCAATCACAATTCATTAAAAGGGATAATTAATATCTGAAAGGCTCGGTAACAGACGATCAAGAGGCACGTGTAAAAGATTGCACGGCAGCTCAGTCGGGTATAGGTTGAGTTGAACTCAAACACTTTTTATACCGAATAAAAAAAAACAAAAATATATATTTTTATCTATAAAAATAGGGCACCACCAATTTACAAAAATGAGGGAGTCTAAATTGGAATACTCCCACAAGTTAGATATGGTTCTGTTTCCCAGAGCAAACACAAATTAATTATAACTGCACACCTCAGTAGCCATTGGTTCTTTTAGGTGCAATTTAGGGTATCTCTGGGGTATAGATATATTCAATAAAAAAAAAATTAACATAATTATATAACTAGTCACCAGAAACATCCCTTTAGGATCGTTATTAATTGTACTAACCGTTATTACCCCTACGTAATCACGTTCAGTGTACACTCACAATGGGCTATGTCTCACAAACGAAACATGTTTAAAACCGTTTCTAGGATAGCCAGGAGGAACTAAAGTGACATGAAAGAGAACTCACCCCGATCAACCCTTGAGGCCCCACCCACCAAAACTCAAAAAGTTTAAATTGCGAACCCCTACTTGTGACACATCATTGAAAATACTATAAAAAATGCTATCCAATGGTATAAATAATAATTATACAGGGTGAAGCAATAATTGTGAAAATTTGGCTTAAATTGAATATTTAATGAGGTTTTTGTTGAACTGCAAATTTATTGAATATCATTGGCTAGTTTTTAAAGAATTTGTGTTTTGTACTGGTGAAACTTATTTAATTTCAACACCTTTCTAACCTACTCATGTGAGAGTCCTGTCACTGCAGATACTTGACGTGTTTATGCAGTAAGATCCATTGCAAAATTTCCAATTGGGTTACTTCATTCAGTAATCTTGGGGCATTCCTTTTTTATTTTGCACTGATCCCGTTTCTCTAAACTTTTCCAACTAAATCGCGGGCGTACACGTGACTAACATTTTTGTCCGGATGCCTTTCATGAAATATTTGAGCTGTTTTTAAATAAAACTGGTTCTGGGAGGCAAATATGAAAATTATCTCCAAGCGCTGAGGTATACTGTAAACCATCGTGACAACTACAGCTGAATGACAGTACAGATCGTACAAATGATGAAAACTAATGACATTTAAAAGTCTCAAATAAACC